>JAAOMT010000665.1:0-45279 GCA_016748015.1 Geosiphon pyriformis | reverse complement strand
GCTGGGGGAATGGTGTGGTTGGAAGAGTTTGATCTTGGTGCTGTAATTTCACCTTCAGAAAGTGCAGTTTGTTGAAAATCCGATTCCTCTGGTATTGTAAGATAACTGGGTTGAGTGTGATAGTGATTGGGTCTTTGCTGGCCCAAATTTCGGGGAACCAACTGGTTATTTGGATTGATTATGTTGTGGTTATTCTGCAATTGATTTTGGGGTATGGATGGGTTATGTTAAACCAATCTTCTTGCTGGTACTTGATATTGTTGAGTGGGTGGTGTCTGATATGGCTGAATTGGTAAAGATTGCTGATATTGTTGCTGCATTGATTGTGGAGCTGGTGGATAGTAACTGTTTTGATTTTGTGGTCTTGGTGAATAATAAGTTGGTGGTGGAGATTGGTAATAGGATTGTTGTGGTGAAGAGTAACATTGATTACTCCTGTTTTGTTGGTCTCTTTGTAATTTTCTACAATCTCGTTTTCAGTGCTCTGGAATTCCACAATAATGACAATTTTGAGATTGGTTGTTGGATGATAATCCAAAATTGTTTTGGTTGTGTTGTTGTGGGGATTGATATCTTTGTGGTTGTTGTTGCTATTGTTGTTGGTTTGTAAAGTAGCTTTCAACTTTTTTTGTGAGTTGGTCTATCTTCTTTTCAGCTGCTAAGCTGGTTTCTCCAATTGCAAGGTTTACAAGCTTGGTGTGATTGGCTTCTTCCATTGCCATTTCATAGCTCTTTGTATGTCTAATAGCAGTTGCTAAGTCTGCTGGAGCATGTGGACGGACTTTTTTAATCAGTTTGTCTTTTAACTCTGCTATAAACTGATCCAGAATTTGAGCATCAGAATAGTAGTCATTGGTTTCCAATTGTCGGATTCGTCTGAGAAGTTTGTTAAATCTTCCAAGATAGGTCATAACAGATTCAAATGTTTCTTGTTTGATATTGCAAAAGCAGTTTCTGAGAGTGATAGAGGTATTGTTGTCAGTGAATTGTTGTAGAAAAACATCTTTGAATGCTTGCCAGTTTTCAAATGGTTCTTCTAAATTTTCAAACCATTCTCCTGCTGTTCCTTGGAGAAAGTAGGGAATTGCTTTGAGCATTCTTACTGCAATCCAACCGTTTACATCTCCTGCTTTTTGAACTTTGTCAAGCCATTCTTGAGGACTGGTATCATTGTCTTCACCAGTGAATTCTGGGATTTTTGCAATGTAAACAGTTGCTATTTCTTCTTCGTTTTCTGGAATTTTTTCTGGTTCTGATTCAGTTTTTTTACTTTCCAAGCTTTCTGAGTAATTACTTTCGTTTTCCTGTAAGTAATCAATGATATTGGCACTTGTTGATATTGGTTCCTGCTGTTGAGTAGGATTTTTAGGTGACTGAAAATCTTCTGGTCTGGAGAAACGGCTAAGTGGTGAACTTGGTGTTTGTGGTTGAACAAGTGAAATTGGAAATGGTATAATAGAAAGTGGTAATTTGACACTGATTCCTTGTTCAGGTGTTTGCAAGTGTTTGGCAGTTGTCTTTTGTAGTGTTGGAGTGTTTGGAGTGGTTCTTGAGTATTGCTTCAATCTTTGTTTGCCTTTATTGCTTGTTTCTGTCTTTGATTCAAAGTCAAAAGAGTATTTAGACTGTACTGGGTATTTTTCTTCACAATGCTTAATAATATTAAAATTAAGTTCTTGGAAGTAGGTAGCAAGTGTTTCACTGTTCAGGTCTTCTGTTCCCAAATGTGAATAATGCACTAAATTATTGTAGAAGTTGCTTCTAACTTCTGAAATGTTGTAGTTTCCAAAAAGATAATTGTTGATGCGGTTTTCAATGTATTGGTATACTGATTTCTTTACAATTTCAATTCCATCTGAAATGTTGAATCTTTGCTTGCAGTGGGTGTAAATTGACTGGTAATACTCTAGAGTTGCTGTGTCTGGTGTGGTCGCCACTTTGAATTTGTTGTTGCTGTGTTATTTCCATGGGAGAGCACCAAATGTTACCGAAGGTTTTTGGTCTCTTTTCTTAAATGTTGGTAATGTTGATTTGCTGTGAATTCACGTTTTCAGGAAGTAGTTGAACCTTCAATAACTGAATTTATCTTCAAATTATCTCCTATAATTTGAATTGCTGGGCTTATAAGTAAAATAGCCAATTCCATGCCAGTTGCTTTGTGTAGTTATGTTGTAGTAAACATCAACTCTTTCCCAGGAATTGCTTGTCTAGAAGCTTACTAAAAATGTGTAGTTACTTTGCTGTGAAAGTCAACTCTTCTACAAGAATCTTGTCTGTAGGTTACCCTAATAATTATGACAAGAAAAATAAAAGAAAATAAAAGAAATGTAAAAGAAATAGAATTTTGTCAAGAGAAACGTTTTCTATCCAGGCCTGGAGTCACTAACAGTTTACTGAAATTGGTAGCTAATCAATTTCGAAATGTTAGTTGGGTTTTGGGGATTTTCCAAGTACAATAATTAAAGAATTTGGTTTCTTCAAATTATTTGATTTTTATTTCTTTTTGTGTGTATAGAAATGGTTTTTTTTAAGAGATAAATTTAAAGTAAAATATATTTTCCAGAAGAGAAAAGCTTTTCTTTTATACAACTTGTTGTAGTACTAGTTTATGAACTTGCACTTTTTCTTTTTGCCCAAATTCCGGCAAACTAAAGATACATTTTGATGAACTACAAGTTATTTTGCTGAACTATTGATTAATTTGGGTGAACTATTCATAATTTCGGCGAATTTCTTATAAATTTCGGCGAATTTCTGTAAATTTCGGCGAATTTTTGAATGTTACAAAGTTCAGGGTATTGTGTAATTTGATCATCTTACTTTCTGTTATACTAATTAGATTATTTTAATTGAATCGTGATATGTGATAATTGATTAAATAATAAATGATAATTTAAAATGATATTAATATACTAATGAATTATAGGAATTATAAGGGTAATTTCATGCTAATTACTAGCTAAAATTTTACTGGTAATATTGGCTAATATCTACTTGCTAATAATAATATACTTCCTATATTCTATGAGTAACATTATTCCCTCCTTTTAATATTGAGCTTCATCGAAATCTAACTTTTTTAATTCTCCCTCTTGAATTATTTCTTGAACTTTTATTTCAAGTATTATTTGTGTTATTTGAGTTTGTAGTTCTTCAAATTGGGTGTTGGTCATTTTTTCCAATTGATTACTCATAACTGTATCTATTGCTGTGTTGAGTAAAATTTCTAGTTGGTCTTGAAATCCTATATATAGTTGGTAAATGACTTGAGCTTGTGTGGTCAGATTGTTCTTTCCCACAAATTGTTCCAGTTGTCTTAGTATTGTTGTGTTGAATAACCATTTTGTTTTGTTGGTGTACAAATTCTGGATATTTACGTGTTGTCTCAAGTAAAAATGACAATAGTTTTTTGGAAATTGTTGCATTCACCAAATCCAAGTTTCTCCAGTAAGTTCTTGGTGTAATTTGACTATTTGTTGTTCTTTTATAGCCAATTTTATCTTGGTCATGATCTTGTTAACAACATTTTCGAGTTTTCTCTGTACTTTGTGTTGTGGTATCCTTGCAGTGCTTTTGTATCGAATGGTTTGTTGATTGATTGTAATTTCTATTTTCTGGTATTAGATTAATTGAAAGATTTGTTGTGCTAATAAATGAATGTTGTTAGTAATTTCCATTTTTTTGTGTTTTTCCATTATGTTAACCATGTCTTTATATATTCTTTCTGTTGATCAATTGAACGTGTTGTTATCAATAATGATGATTGGTTCCAGATCTTGTGGAATCTTATCTGGTTGGACTAGTATTCTCTGTACTCTCAGTTGTGGAATATTACTGGTGAATGATAATGTTATATGGTGGTATGGTTTTAGTCGATCTTCATGTGCTGTTTTGGTCAAGATTTTGTTATTCAATCTTAATTTGTAAGCTCCATTTTCTAGAATTTTTTCTATGTGAAATGGTCCATCTCATTTGGGGTCAAATTTTCCACTTCATTGTTTTTCTGCTTTGGTACAATGTAGTAGTACTTTGTCTCCACTCTTGAGTTCAATTGGTTTATCTGGTAGTTGGTTATCATGTCTTTTTTTTTGTTTCTCTTGTGACCTTTGTATGTTCTCAGCTGCTTTCCATCATTTGTTTTCTAATGTTTCTATTAAGTCATATGTTTTTCTCAACAATGTGTTTTTGAAATTCTCTTCTGTTATTGGTTCAGTTGAGTATGTGCTGACTTCTATTTCTACTGGTAGTGTTGCTGTTCTACCATATACTAATTCAAATAGTGTTGCTTGTGTAATATCTTGCTTCATTGTCTGATAAGCAAATAGTACTGATGGTATCAACAAATTCCAATCATTCTGGTTTTCTTGGCTGAGCTTAGCTATTGCTTCACACAATGTTCTATTGAATTTTTTGACTAATTCATTGGTTTGTGGATGGTATGGTGATGATAATGGTCTCTTAATTCCGAATTTTTGGCTCAATTTTGTTAATGTTCTGTTCACAAAATGCATTCCTTGGTCTGATAATAATTTTTTTGGACATCCATGTTGACAAATCAAATTCTGATAGATGAATTCAGCAACAGATTCTGTATCTGCTCTTTGAATTGCTTTTGTCTTTGGCCATTTAGTGAAATAGTTCATGGCTACTGCTATGTATCTGTTTTCTCTGCTGGTGATTGTTAATGGTCTGACTAAATTAATTCCAATATGGTTAAATAGTTGTCCCACTTTGATTGGTTTTAATAGTTTACTGGGTTTTGTTCCTCCTCTTTGCTGACAAGCGTTACAATTTTGAACATATTGGATAATGTCTAGATACATTGATGGCCAATAATATCTTTTTCTGGTTTTTTTTATGGTTGCTTCTTTGTGAAAGTGTCCTGTTGTTGGATTTGAGTGCATGTTGAATAATATTGTCTCTTTTTCTGGCTCTGTAATTACTCTGGTTGGTTAATCTAGATCTCTTCTATTTTTCTGATAAAGTATATTTTGGTAAGTAATAAAATATTTTGATTGTTGTTTGATACTCTTTTATTCCATTTGAGATAAATTCTCCTTGAACTGTTGAGTGTTTATATAATGTTAAAGTTGTTGATATTTTTGTATGTTCATCTTTTATTATATTTTCGTTGGTATTGTTCTGGTTTTGTTATATTTTTGGGTTAAAATGTTCTTAGATTTGTCTTATTTGCGACAAATCATTAGTATTTCTATTGTCTTTTTCTTTCTTATAGTATATAGTATAAGTATATTGTGAGAGTGCTATTTTCTATCTGGATTGGCAGCTGTCATCAAATTCTTGCTTTTAAAGTGATGTTAACTCTTTATGATCTGTGTATATATCAAACTTTTGGCTCAAGTATTCATTCCACTTCATAACTGCCCAATAGATTGCTAAATGTTCTAGTTTTGGTGTTCCATAGTTCTTTTCGGCTGGTGTTAGACCTCGGCTGGCATATGCTACTGGATTTTCTCTGCCGTCTGGTCCCTTCTGAAATAGTACTGCTCCCAATGCTTGGTCTGATGCATCGGTGGTAATGATGAATGGTTTGTTGTGATCTGAGTAGATCAGTACTGGAGCTTGAATGGGTTTTTTTTCAGAATATCAAAAGCTTCTTGTTGACTTTCTGTCCATTCATATTTTGTATTCTTGGTTTGCAGATTATTGAGCAGTTGAGTTATCTTTGAAAAGTTCTTTATAAAGTGTCAATAATAGCTTGTGAATCCCAAGAATAATTTCAATTCAGTCATATTGGTTGGTACTGGAAAGTTTTTTACTATCTCTATTTTCTCTGGATCTGTTTTGATGCTGTCTTTGCTGACTATATGTCCCAAGAATTTTAGTTCTGTCTTGCCAAAGAAGCATTTTGTTGTATTTAACTTTAGTTCTGCTCTTTTTAGCCTTTCAAACACTTGTTAAAGATGATGAAAATGATCATCAAATGTTTTTAAGAATACATTGGTGTTGTCCAAGTATACAACTACTGATTTCCATAATAAGCCAGTATAAACGATTTCCATTAGCCATTGGAAAGTGGCTGGGGCATTGGTTAAGCCGAAGAGCATTACTTCAAATTCGAAATTTCCCTCTCTAGTGGTAAATGCCATCTTTTTCTTGTCGGCTGAATTTATGGCTACTTGCCAGTAACCACTATCTAAGTCCAATATTGAAAACTATTTGTTTCCACTGAAAGTGTCGAACAATTTTTGTATTCTTGGGGTTGGATAGCTGTCTCCACAAGTTACACCATTGAGTTTTCTGTAGTCTACACAAAATTGGATTTTTCCATTTTTCTTCCAGATGAGTACCACTGGTGATGACTATAGGCTTATTGATGGTTGAATTAGCCTATTGTTAAACATTCAGTTTATCTCTTGATGAATGATTTCATGGCTAGCTGGTGGTACTCTGTATGCTCTTTGTTTAATTGGCATTACATCTCCAGTCTTGATTTGATGCTGGATAATGTCAGTTCAGCCAAACTCATTTTTACTGGCAAAAATGTCGTTGAAATTGTTAAGCAACATCTTGAGCTGCATACATTGGAGTGAATCTAAGTTTCCCATGTTTATTTGTTCCAATTGCTCTGGTTGGAGCAAATAACATTCGCTTCATCTGTATATTGTTTGTGATGTAATATTGACATATCCACAAAGCTGTGGAAAATCCAGAATGATGCTTGGTGATTGATCCTTTATTTCAGTGCTTAAGTATCCAATGGTGGTTCTGGCTGGTATTACTATGACATTTCCTGTGTTATTATAGATGAGAATTTTGATGTGGCTGTAATCTTTGGCTAATATATGGAGATTGATGAGTCCAATCACACCTAATTCACAAAGGGTTGGTTCTGTTTCAAAAATCTGATTCTGTTCTTTTATTTTCCACTTTATTCCTACTATGTACTGGCCATATGATAGAATGGAAATTGCTTGACCTGTTGAGATAATTTTTTCTTGGTCAACAATTTTTTCTTTTACCATATTGACTGGTACATCTATTCTACCCGTTGATCCAAATCCCTGTATTTCTCTTGCTGTTATCTCTAATTCCTCTCTATTTTCCACTAATACTAACTGTGCTATTTTCACCAGAGGCAGAAATATTGCCTGTGCTATCTTTTCATTTGGCTCTATGATATAGGCCTTTTCAGAATCGTTTTGTAGCATAGCAATGATATTTCCTACATATCCTGCATCAATTATTTCTCCTCTTATATTAATTCCTCTTTTCACTAAACTACTTCTAAATATTAGTTGAACCATTGTTGTTGCTGAGATTTCTAATGCTACTTTCAGATCAATGCAAGTGCATAAATGTGGTTCCAATTTGATGGCATCTTTTCTTGAATACCTCAGATCAAACTTGGCATCAGTATTATGCACACGTTTTGGCATAATACTTTTATTATTGTCACTATACCATTTTAACTTCTGCTCTTTGGAGAGGTCTGGCAGTGCAATGTATTGTTCATATTTTGGGTCAGAGTTTGAATCTGAGTTAGAATTGTTGTCATTGTTATTACCAATTTGAACGGAGCTGGAACTGGTGTTTTCATCGTCATTATTGTCGGAGTTTGAATCGGAATTGAACGGTGATTCCAATTCAGATGTGCAGCTACTAATTGGTTTGATTTCCTCTGGAATTGTGTAGATTATGCATGGTAGTGGATTGTAAATGAGGTCACACTCATTACAATATTGGAAGTCACAGGGAATCAAACAGTGGTCATATAATTGGATGTTTAGTTGTTCTAACCACTGCTTCTGCTCTTCTTTTGTAGGTGCCAAATTTTGGTAGTATTTGTGGAAATTTTCTGGACCTGTTTCTTCATTCATGAAAGCATCTGGGTTAGGAATACAAATGATATTGACCAGTTCTGGAGAATTGTTCTTAATTTCTAGTATTTCACTGGGTGTAGCACCTTCTACTTTGGCATTGGCTATTTGCCAGATCTCCTTTTTGTCGTGGGGGTAACTGTCTAAACAATCGAGTGTTCAGTGTCATGCTGTTGTAATTGGGGTACCACAACTTACCCAGTCACTAATGAGAATCATATATTGGCACAAAGTGTCAAATGTTCCTTCTCAACCAGAAATGTTATTCCACATTCCTTTGTCAAGCAGTTGTTCGCCACAAGTGAGACATGGTTCATTGTCCCACTTGCCCTGTTTCTTTGGGTAGCCATAGCGTTCTCTATGGCATGGCTTACAATAGTAATGGGTTCGTGTCTAGTGGTCTTCATCTGGTGTGATTCATGCTCTCATGGAAGAAAGTTTCTTTCCACAGTTTTTGTATTTGAGTAAAATATATGGTGGTTGTGGTAGTGGCTCATGGACTAAGTATGAACTGGTCCAGCCACTAGTTATTTCGCTGGTACTGGTGGTCTCTTCCAGTGTGGTTTCTTTCTCTTTTTCTTTTCCATTATCTTTCTCTTCCCATTTTCAATTGGCTGGTTTATTGTAGTCATTTTTTGTTTCCCAAGCTTGGTCAGAGGTCCAGGTAAGTTCTGTTTCTTTTTGCTTTCCTTTGATGTTGTCATTCTAAGAAGGTACTGGTGGCAACTTGTTATGGTCTTGGTCAGCCCACAAGACTTGGTAGGCTTCCCAGGTAGGTTTTCTTGTTTTTTCCTTAAACTCAATGAGTGGTTGGACGTTGCTTAACTTAAAGTGGCCAGTGTTCAAGTATGCTGACCACCAAGGGTTAATTGTAGTTCTTGGGTGGTCCAATCAAGGGTAGTGTGGGTTTTTGACAACCAATTGTTGCCCATGAGAGCCTGGTATTGTGTGGTTTCCATTACCAAGACTTTGATGAGTATTATAATGCCATTGATTTCAAATGGAAAATCATCAATTTCACCAATTGGAGTTTTGGTTGCTCCATCAGCAATGATTATACAAGCACTAGCAGCATGATCAACTCAGTGACCTAATTGGTCTATGAATTGTCATGTAATAATGCTGCCTGCTAAACTGCTGTCTAGAATTAATTTGATGGAATGGCTATCTACTTTGGCATCAGTATACATTGCTGTAATGGGTTTCTCTTCAAGGATGGCTCTACTAAATAATAGAACTGGGATGGTTTTTTCAAACTCAAACAGAAAGATGGCTACTAATGTTTCATTTTCAGTGACTGTTGCTAGTGGTATATTGCTGGTAAGTTTTTGGATTGGGTTGGTTTCCAGGTTGCTGGGTGTGACGTCTTCTGGAGTAATCAGAAGACTTAAATAGTTCTGGCAATTCGGGTTTTGGGTGGCACCAGTATCTGAATTCTGAAAATGCGATCCTAATAGTGAGTTGGAGGAACTGGGAATTGGTTGGTAGACAACTATTACTAATCTCCAGTTTTGCTGTGTTATTCTTGGTCTTTGGATTCTGTGTTAAAGTAAATTTTAGGGTGGTATTTGAATAGTTGAAGGTTAATAGATTACTTGTGACTGTGGTTGATATATTATGGATGGCTGTGGTTGATATATTGCTGGTGGCTGCAGTTGATAAACTGGAGTCTAATATACTGGTGCTTAATAAATTGGCTGCTGCATTATTGGTAGGTAAGTGTTTTGATTTTGCTCTTGATTTTGATATTGATTTGGGGGTTTGGAATTGGTGATTAGAGTTCTAATATTGATTTCCCAATTGTCGGTTATAAGCATTGTAGTTGGCTCTTATGTGGCCTTGTTTACCACAGTTGTGGTAGACACATGTCTCTGGCTGCCACTGCCGATTGGATAATGACGTTGAATGTAACTGATTTTGGAAACAATTCGCATTTTGCTGATTGTTACATCGTTAAGGAGGTTGATAAATCATGCTATTATTAGCTAAGTATCCCTCTATTTTCTGATTGATGGTATCACTGATTTGCTTCAATTTGGAATCCAAATCAGATGATCCATTTATTACTAAATTTACAGGTTGAGTGTGGTTGGCTTCTAGCTCAGCTGATTCAAAATCTTTGGCATGTGTGACTGTGGCTTGAAGGTTGGCTGGATGTAATGGACGTATGTGTTGCAAAATGCTACTGCACAGGCCATGAATAAACTGGTTAAGGATCTGGGGTTCTGTGAAATACATGGCATCAATGGCTTGAATTTGGCATAGGACTCTATGAAAGCATCCTAGGTATATTGTGACTGCTTTAGTATTATTCTGTTTGATTGTGGTGAAAGTATTAGCTAGACAATTAATACTGTTATTGTTGCTAAAATATCTCAAAAAGGCAGTTTTGAATTGTTGAAATGTTTGTGGTCTGGCAGCTAAACTCTGGTACCAAAAGTTAATAGTTTCTTTAAGAAAATATGGGATTGCCTGTAGAGCTTTGGTGTCATCCCAATTGTTCGCTATGATGGCCTTAAAGATGTCATTGATCCATGCTTGAGCATTGTCTTCTTCACCAGTAAAGTTTTTTAACTTGGCAATGGGTGCATAAGCCATTTGGTTTACATTTAGTTGTTGTTGTGGCTGTTGTAGCAGTTGTTGTTGCAGTAGTGGTTGCTGAGGTGGTCCTTGTGGCTGTTGAATTTGCGGATTTGGTTGTTGAGGTGGCTGCTGAATGGGTTTGACTATTGGATCAATTGGTGGATGATCAATAATGATATTTGGAGGTATGTTTGGCTGATTAATTAAATCAGGGTTCTGATTGTATTAATTTTGCTGAGTTCTAATATTCAAAGTTTCAATTTCCGAATTTTCTATGTTTGGATTTTGCAGAGTTTGAACATTTGGGGTTCTGAATTCCAAGTTTTCTGAGATCGGGTTTTGGTAAGTAAATCCTTGATCTTCACTTTCTTCCTCTTCTTTCTCTGATAATTCCCATGGAGTAGTGGCTCCAAAATCTGGTTGGGGTATTAGTAATTGAATTCCTGATGGCATTGGGGATCATGATTTAAATCCTTCAAAATATGCGCCATATGGTTCTAGTAAGTCTTCTTTCCATTGTTTGCTTTGAAACTGAAATCTTTCAAATGTTGATGTTACGTTTGATGTGAATGCATCTGCTGATAAAATGTTGATAACGCTTCCAGGTGTGTAGTGATATAATGAAGCAGTTGGTGATTCTACTCTGTGTTTCTTTCAACTAGATAATTGTATTCTTTTTGGTGTTGCTGCTGGTGTTTGTATTCTTCCTTTACTTTTGTCTGCGTAGATAATGGGAAATTGTTGTTGTGTGTATCTTTCAATAGTTTGATTAATTTTCCTGATAATTAGGGCGAAACTGTGATTTCTTGGTAAGCTGGTGTGTTGAAATAATTCTGTATAAAAATTTTCTCTTGCTGACTTGATATTAATGGTTTCTCCTAAACAGTCTGTGATTTTATTGTTGACATAATAATTAAAAGCTGATTTGGCTGGGTAGTGATTACTGTTTAATCCTAATTGTTGGCTGTATTGTTAAAACAAGGATTTTGCAAATCCTAAGTGGTTGGCTCCTATAATTTCTAATTCTGCCATGTTTGGATGGTGTTGTTGGTACTGGTTCTCTGTAGAATTATACCTCACAGGGAGCACCAAATGTTACAGGTAATTTTTTGGGGTATTGAGTAAATAACAAACCCATAACTTGGTGCTCAAAGCGATTGGTGATGATGATAATCTGAAGGTATTTTATCTGAAGGTTTTCCAATTGAGTTCTTTGTATAATGGACAGAGATTCAATAATAACAGTTTATTAGTAGTTTCCTGAAACTGTAGTTTCGTTAATTGCTGCTCAGCTTGATGGTTGATGATTCTTCTGGTATGATATCCTCCATAAGTGTATACTAGTGCTGTTTCTTGATGTTAGTTTCTTTGTAAGTCCTTCAAGAGTAAGTATTGTTTAAGCAAGTTTATTCCTTCATAAGTCTTCCAAGAATAAGTATTGTTTAAGTAAGTTTATTCCTTTGTAAGTTCCCCAAGAGTAAGTATTGTTTAAGTAAGTTTTATTCCTCCATAAGTCCTCCAAAAGTAAATCTTTTAATTAAGTTAGTAGACAATAAAGAAAATAAAGAAAAGATAAAAGAGAAAATAAGAAATAAGCCAAGATGATTTGCAAGTTAGTATCCCATCAATAGCCATGATTAAAAGCTATTGTTCTAGTATAGTTAAGTATCAGTTACTATCAACACTTCATGTTAATAGTGAAGAATAAATTTGATATAATGAATAATTATTTATTTGAGAATTGTGGTAACTAAGCTAAAAATTCTTGGTGTCCATTCTCTTCTGCTTCTAATACTACTGCTATATATACATATTTGAGATTCCTTAATTCTTTAATTCCTTGTAACAGGAATTCTGGAATTCCTGGAATTCTGCAATTCCTAATGAGAGGAATCCTGCAATTCTGGAATCCTGTAATTCCTTGCCAGAGAATCCTGAAATTCTTAGAATCTTGCAATTCCTCTAAGAGGAATCTTGAAATTCCATATTTACTACGTCTACTTCTGATTGGCTAATATCTACTTGCTAATAATAATATACTTTCTATATTTTATGAGTAATAATGTCATTGGCAGATAAGTAGACTAATGTTGATTTTGATTTGAGTAATAATTTGAAATGTAAACATTGTGATCGGGGTTTCAATATTGATTTCCCGATTGTAAGTTACTATAAAAATAACAGTTAGCTCAGATATGGTCTTGTTTATTACAGTGGTAACAAACACACATTTTTGGCTGTCACAGCTAATTGGATAATAATAATAGATGTAATTGATTTTAAAAATAATTCGCATTTCCTGAATTATTGCATCATTGTAGTGGTTAATAAATTGCACAATTGTTAGCTAAGTATTCTTTAATTTTCTGATTGATCGAATCACTGAATTACTTTAGTTTGAAATCCAAGTCAAATAATCTATTTATTACTAGATTTATGGCTTGGGCATAATTAGTTTCTAATTCAGCTGATTCAAAATTTCTAGCACATGTAACTGTATCTTGTAAGTTGACTGGGTGTAATGGTCATATGTGTTGTAGAATGCTACTGTATAATCTGCAAATAAACTGATTCAGGATCTGGGCTACAGTGAAATAATCAGCATTGATGGCTTGTATTTGGTGCAGATTTTGATAGAAATGTCCTAAGTAAGTGGTAATTGCTTCAGTATCTCTTTGTTTGATGGTGGTAAAGATATTTGCTAGATGATTAATATTATTATTATTGCTGAAGTATTGTAAAAATGCAAGC
Organism: Geosiphon pyriformis; assembly: GCA_016748015.1. Classification (NCBI taxonomy): domain Eukaryota; kingdom Fungi; phylum Glomeromycota; class Glomeromycetes; order Archaeosporales; family Geosiphonaceae; genus Geosiphon; species Geosiphon pyriformis. Next base: position 32,104 of record JAAOMT010000665.1, on the reverse strand, counting down.
TTAAATGCATTAAAATCCTAAGATTTGTTGGCTAAGCTTTAATATTATGAGTTGGCAGTATCCTGGAGAAAATAAGAAATGGCTTGCATGGCTCTGGCATCATTTCATCCGTTGGTTGCAATGGCTTTTTCTACATTATTTAGCCATACTTGGGCATCATCTTCTTTGCTGGTGAATTTCTTGAGTTTAGCTATAGGAATATAAGTCATTGGTATGATCAGTTGTTGAGGTGGTTGTTGTGGTAGTTGTGGTTGTTGAAGGGGTTGTTAAATTTGTTGATTTAGTGGTAGAGACTTGGCTATTGAATTAATCAGTGGCTAATTGATAACAATTATTGGAGATACATTTGGTTGATTAATTAATTTGGGATTTGGATTATTCTCATTTTGTGGTGGTTGAATATTCGGAGTTTTGACTTCTGGATTTTTTAAATTTGGATTTTACTGAGTTTAAAAGTTCAGAATTTCAATGTCCAGGTTTTTTGGAATTGGGTTCTGGTAAGTAAATTCCTAATCTTCAGCTTCTTCTTTTTCCTCCTCTTTTGATTTTGTTACCTCTTACAGATTAGCTGTTCTAAAATCTGGTGGAGGTGGTGGTGATTGGTATCCTGATGGGATGGTTGATTGCGATTTAAATCCTTTAAAATAATCACTGTAAATCTCTAATAACTCTGCTTTCTTTTGTTTACTTTGAAATGGGAGCTGTCCAAATGTTGATGTCACATTTGATATAGACATGCCTATTGATAAGATGTTAATGGCACTTTTAAGTGTATAGTGGTATAATGGGTTTGTTGGTGATTCAACTCTGGTTTTTTTTTCAAGTAGGTGGTTGGATCTCTTTTGGTATTGTTGTTGGTATTTGTAGTCTTCTCTTTTTTTTGTCTGCATAGGTGATTGGGAATTGTTGTTGAATGTACTTTTCAATGGTTTAATTGATTTCCCTGATGATTGGTGTAAAACTGTAATTTCTTGGTAAGCTGGTATGTTAAAACAATTTTGTATAAAAGTTTTTTCTTGCTGATTTGATGTCAACTGTTCCTCCTAGATAGTCTGTGATCTTTTTGTTGACATAAAAGTAGAAAGCAGATTCTGCTGAATAATAGTTGTTGTTTAATCCTAGTTGTTAGTTATACTATTGAAACAAAGATTTGGCAAATCCTAAATGGTTTGTTTTTATGTTTTCTGGTTCTGCCACTTTTGGATGATTGTTGTTGGTACTGGTTTTCTGTAGGATTATATCTCACAGGGAGCACCAAATGTTATAAGTGATTATTTGGGGTCTCAAGTCAAATAACAAACCTGTAACTTGGTACTCAGTAGCTATTCGCAGTAATAGTAATTTGAAGGTTTTGGGTTGAGTCTTTTGTATAATGAACAGAGATTTGATAGTTGTTTATCTGTAGCTTCCCAGAATCACAATTCTGTCAATTTCTTTCTTCAGCTTAATAGCTGATACTCCTTTGGTAAGTAATCCATAATTTCTTTACATGCTTTACTCACTTGCAGGGGTTTTTTACCAAACAATCCTTAACATCAATAATTTAGTGCTTAATCCTCAATCAATTAGTAAATTCAAAAAAATAATAAAAAAAATAAAAAAAAATAAAAAAAATAAAAGAAATAAGCCAAAGCAATTTGCATGTTAGTATCCTGTCAATAGCCGTGATTAAGAGCTATTGTTCCAGTAGTGTTAAGTATCAATTATTATCAACACTCCATGTTGATAGTAAGAGTGGATTAAGATAGTGAAATAATTATTTATTTGATATTGGTGAAGTGGAAAGTTGTTTTAGATCAAATCCAAATTGCGAGGTCTTTAACTAAAAGATTCTCCCTTTTCTACTTCTAACACTACTGCTATATATACATAATTGAGATTTTTTAATTCCTCAATTCTTTACACCAGGAATCTTGCAATTCCTTTGAAAGGAATCCTAGAATTCTGCAATTCTGCAATTCTTTGTATAAGAATCCTAAAATTTCTGGAATTCTGCAATTTCTATGAGTAATACTGGGTAAGATGTTTTTGACTTTGGTATTTGCCATTCACCAAATTTTGTCTTTATTGTGGGGATAGCTATCTAAGTGTGATAGGGCTCAGTTTTACATGACATTGAAAGACATTTCTTGGTTCATCCAATTACTTATTAGAATTGTGTACTAACATAATGTATTCTCCATTTTTTCTCAACCAGGAATGTCATTTTATATTCCTTTATTAAGTAATGTTTCTTCACAAGCAAAACATGATTTATTGTCTCACTTTTTTTGTTATTTTGGATAACCAAAATGTTTTTAGTAGCACAGTTTGCAGTAATAACAGGTATGCATTTAGTAGTCTTTATTTGGCACAATGTTACTCATAAAATATAGGAATTATATATTAGTACACAAATTAGCCAATCAAAATAATATATAGTAAAAGTAAAATTTCAGGATTTCTCTTAAAAAAATTGCAGAATTTCAGAATTACAGAATTCCAATATGAAGAATTGCAAGATTTCAGAATTTCAGAATTTTTCTTAAGGAATTACAGGATTTCAAAAATTCTTGGATTTCTGGCTAGAGAATTAAGGAATTCAAGAAATTTTGTATAACGAAATTTATATATATATAGTAGTAGTATTAGAAACAGAAAAAACAGAATCCTTAACTTAAAACCTCCAGTGCAATTCCCTATTTATCTTTTCATATGATAGTATTCTATAACTTAAAATAGAAACATTAAATATTAATAAAAATACTTATTAACACATTACAATCAATCTTTCTACTATTAATAACTCATGTTGATAGTTGCTAATACTTAACTACACTGGACCAATAGTTTTTAATTATGGTTATTAACAGGATACTAACTTTTTTTTGTTTTGACTTATTTTTTTATTTTTTTTTGCTTTTTTTTTTTTGTTTTGTTATTTTTTACTAATTGATTAAGGATTAACATGCAGAGTTATTGACATCAAAAGAACTGGTAAAAGACCCAAAAATAAGGATAAAACACTCATTATTGAGGATAACTTACCAGAAGAATTACCAGCCACCATGCTGAGAAAAAAATTCAATGGAATTGTAATTCTGGAAAGCTATAAGGAAAACAATACTTAAATCTTTGTCTATTATACAAAGAACTCAACCAAAACTTTTAGATACAAAATTTTTAAAAACCAATATCATCATATCAATTGGGTATTAAGTTATAAGTTTGTTATTTGTTTCAGATCTCAAATAATTACCTGTAATATTTGGTGCTTTCTGTAAAGTATAATTTTACAAAAAACCAGCACCAACAACAACTATTCAAAAGTAGCAGAATCAGAAAGAAGAAAAACAAACCATTTAAAATTTGCCAAATCCTTATTTCAACACTACTGTTAATACTTGGAATTAACCAACAACTAACTATTAGCAAAATCAGCCTTCAACTTTTACATCAATAAAAGAATTAAATATTTCCTAAGAAAATTAATAAATACAAAATCCATAAAGAAAAATTTCTATAGCAAATTAATTTAATATACCAGTTTACTATTAAATCACAACTTTATACCAATTATTACTGAAATCAACAGAGAAATTAAAAATTACATCCAACAAATATTTTCTATTACCTATACAGAAAAAGACAAAGAAAAACTACAAACATCAGCAGGAATCTCAAAACAAATACAATTACCTACTTAGAAGAAACAAAAAGTTAAGTTACCAACTAATTCATTATATTATTATACATCCAGAAATACTATCAATATAACATTAACAGATACATCCACTGGAAATACAACAACCCTATTAAACAGATTTTTATTCCAAAGTCAACAGAAGAGAGCAGAATTATTAAGAACCTATGACAATTATTTTGAAGACTTTAAATTACAATTCCTAATGCCATTAGAATTTTGATTATTGCTACTTTACCTAAATTTTGGAACCACTAGTTCTTAGAAAGTAATGAAATCAGAAGAAAAAGAAGAAAAAAATCAAGAATTTAATTATCAAAACCCAATTCTGGAAAACTCAGAAATACAAATCCCAATTGTTCAAACTTAGCAAAACCCAAACAATCCAAACCTGCTCTTATTGTTTACCAAAACTTACCACCAGTAATCATAATAGATCCATTACCAGTTGTACCAATAGCTAAACAGCAACAACAACAGCCACAACTACCACTTCAGCAACAGCTTCAACAGCAACTACAATCACAACAACAATTATCATTAGCACCAATAATATATGCACCAATTGCAAAACTTAAGAAATTTACCAGTGTTACCAGAAGTTTTTGGTCTCTTTTTTTAAATGCTATTAATGTTTGTCTGTTGCTAATTTCACGTTTTTTGGAAGCAGTTGAACCTCTAATAACTGAATTTATCTTCAAATTATCTCCTATAATTTGAACTACTGGGCTTATAAGTAAAATAGCCAATTCTGTGCCAGTTACTTTATGTAGTTATGTTGTAGTAAATGTCAACTCTTTTCCAGAAATTGCTCATTTAGAAGCTCACTAAAAATGTGTAGTTATTTTGCTGTAAAAGTCAACTCTTCTATAAGAATTTTGTCTGTAGGCTATCCTAATAATTATGATAAGAAAAGAAAAAAAAAATAAAAGAAATGTAAAAGAAATATAATTGTTAAGAGAAACGTTTTCTATTCAGGCCTGGAGTCACTAACAAATTACTGAAATTGGTAGCTAATCAATTTCAAAATGTTAGTTGTGTTGAGGGAATTTCAAGTGTAATAATTCAAAAAATTTGGTTTTCGAATATTTAATTTTTATTTAATATGTGTAAAAGGTGATTTGTTCCAATTAAGATATCTAAAGTAAGATACTATATTGAGATATAAGAATTTTTTTTTTTGAAGAGAGAAGCTCTTTTTTTATACAACTTGTTGTAGTACTAGTCTTTGAACTTGCACTTTTCTTTTTGCTCTAATTTCAGTAAACTAAAGATACATTTTAGTAAACTACAAGTTATTTCTACAAACTATTGATTATTTCGGCCAATTTTCATTAATTTCGGCGAATTTTGACTATATTAAATGGTTTAAGGTATTGTGTAATTTGATCATCTTAATTTTTATGATACAAATTGAGTAATAATATTTGATAATTTGATTAAATTATAAGTGATAATCGAAATAATAATAATATATGCTAATTAATAATAAGAATTATGAAAGTAATTTTATGCTAATTAATAGCTAAAATTCTACTGGTAACATAATTTTTTCTTTAAGACTGAGCTCTATCAAAGTCTAAGCACATTCTGTAATGTTAAGATAGTGGTCCAATATAATTGAAGTGATTTGGTTGAAAATTGTTAAAATTTCAGTTTTGTGAGCTTTTCAATGTATTGAATCTTTATTGAATGAAGTATTGGATTTTGTAAGACACTTTTACAAGTGTTGAATAAATCATAGAGTTTAAATGCTGCTTTAAGTTTGTAGTAAGTGTTTGTTAGTCCAGCTGTTGTCTTGAATTCATTGTGAATTTGTTTTTGTATAGTTTCAGAAGTAATGTTGGTTGCTTCAAGTTCCAGTTTTCGTTCATAAAGTGTTTTTCCAATATAAAAATATCTATAGATAAGAGTATGTTCATTGTTCTGTTTATTAAAAAATAATAGAAGTTTTTGTTGAATTGTGGTATTTGGTAAAATGTCAATAGAGGCAAATAAAAGGTTTTCTTTTAGTGCTCACTTCAAAAGTTTTGGTAGTTAATTTGCAAAATGACTTCTTGTTTTTCTTTTATAAAAGTGATAATTCTGAAAATTATTTTCTACTGGTGTTGTAGTTTTTTTTTGAGTGTAATTAATTTAATTTCCATTAATTGTTATGGATAAGTCAAGAAGTGTTTTCAATGCTAACATTAATTTTTGGAATATTTGTTGAATATTTCGAGGAATTATTATAATAAAATGATTAACTAATAAAATTTTGAAAAAGAATAAAGAAAATTGTTTTTTGGATATAGAATTTTTATTTGTTTTTAGGTTTGAATGTTTCTTGTAATTATTTATTATTTTTGTTTTTATGTTTTGTGTATTTTAAAGGAGTTATTATAAAAATGTTAAATTAAATATTCAAATTTAGTTGTTGTTTTATTATAACTATTGATTCTAAATTTTGGAGAATATTTTTAGGATTAACTAAAAGGAAATATGTACCAATTTGTGGAATTAATAATTCAAGATTGTTTCTGGTATGATAGTGTTTCAATTAATCTTTATGTGCAACTTTTGCTGGTACTTTGTTATTAAGTCTTAACTTGTATAATCTATTGCCTAGAATTTCGTAAATATAAAATGGTCCATCCTATTTATGTTCAAATTTTTCACTTCATTGTTTTTCAGCCTTAGTTTTGTGTAAGAAAACTTTATTTCCAACTTTAAATTCATTGTAATTGGTGGCAGTTTGTTGTCATGTCTTTTTTTTGTAGGACTTGGGAGTGTTTAATATGAGTGGCTGCTTTTTGTTTTTTTCTTTCCAGTATACTAAAAAGAGTATAGGCTTTTCTTTAGAGTGTTTCTTAGAAGTTTTCTTTATTAATTGGTTGTACTGGATATGTTTTCACTATGAAATTAATTGGTAATATTGCTGTTCTTCTATAAGTAAGATCAAATGGTATGTGTTTTATAGTATCTTGTTTTAGTGTTTTGTATACTAGTAACACTAATGGAATAAAGATATTTTATTTCTGCTCAAAATCAGTTGAGACTTTGGCTAAAGATTTACACAATGTTCTGTTGAAACATTCTACAAGTCCATTTGTTTAGGGATGATAAAGTAATAATAAAGATCTTTTAACATTGAATCATTCACAAATTTCTTGTATCAAGTTGTTTACAAAATATGTTCTTTAATCAGATAAAAATTCAATTGGGCATTTATGTCTACAAATAATGTTTTCATAGATGAAATTTGCTACTAATTTTGCATCTGTTCTTTGGATGGCTCTAGCTTCAGGCCATTTGATAAGATAATTTATTGCAATTACAATATAATGATTTCCTTGGATTGTGATAGGTAATAGTCTGACTAAATCAATTCCAACTCTGTCAAAAGGTTGTCCAATTTTGATTGGATTTAAAAATTTTGTGAGACAAATTCCTCCTTTTTTTTGACAACTATCACAAGATTTTATATATTGTCAAATGTTTTTTTGCATATAAGGCTAAAAATAATATTCAAGAGTTCTTTGGATTGTTCTATCTCTTCCCAAGTGTGCTGAAGAAAAATTTATGTGCATGTTGTATAGAATTGTTTTTTTTTTATTTTCTTGTACTAATCTGAATAGTTGGTTTGAATTTCTGCAATTTTTATAATAGATTTTGTTGTGATGTATAAAATATTGTTTTAATTGGTGTTGTAATCGATGTTTTTTACTTGGAAACCAATTTTCTGGCATGATAAGAGTCTCTAAATAGTTTTTAAGATTGTTGTAATTTCTGGGATCTATTGTTGTTTTGTTGGTAATAGTAAGTTGTGATGGAATTGTTAGTGGTATTAATTTTGTTTTATTCTTGAAAGACTATTAATATTGATGTGTAATTTTCCTGGTTTGTGGTATACAATATATTTGTAGTTTGCTAGGAAGTCATTCTATCAAAGCTGTTTGGCACTTTGTTCTGTTTTTTTTTATTAAGCCATTTGAGACCAATATTGTCAGTTATAATATCAAATTTTTTTTCATTTTTCAGGTATTGTTAAAAGTGTTTAAAAGTCCAAATGACTGCAGTAGCTTTTAATTTAGTTGAGCCATATTTGAATTCTGTTGATTTGAGTGTTTTACTAATATAGGCAATGACTTGTTTCTGGCCATTTTTATCTAATTATAATAAGATGGCACCAAATGCTATGTGTGAAGCATTAGTGGCTAGTTAAAACTGTTTGTTGAAGTTTGGATAAGCAAGAACTGGGGCTGTTGTCAGTTTTGTTTTGAGAATTTCAAAGGCTTTTTGTTGTTTTTTAGTTCATTGATATAACATGTTCTTATTGGTGAAATAATTAAGTGATTTGGCAATTTTTGAGAATTTTTTGATAAATTTTTAATAGTAAGAGACTAATCCTACAAATCTTTGTAGCTCTGTAGTATTTTTGGAAGTTTGAAAGTTTTTAATAGCACTGATTGTTCCAGGGTTTGGTTTGATTCTATTTTTGCTAACAATGTGTCTAAAAAAGATTATGTTTGTTTTTTCAAAGTGATATTTCTCAATGTTCAATTTCAATCCTGCTTTCTGTAATTATTGAAAAACTTCTTGCAAGTGAATAAGATGAGCTTCAAAACTTGGTAAGTACACATTAGTGTTATTCAGATAGACAACTACTAATTGCCATAAAATTTTTTTATATATAACATTCATAAATTACTGGAATGTTGCTGATGCATTGCAGAGTCCAAAAGACATAACATTAAACTCATAGTTTCCTCCTTAAGTGGTAAATGCTGTTTTAGGTCGATTTTTTGGATCTATTTCGACTTGTCAGTATCCACTTTCCAAGTCTAAAGTTAAGAAAAACTTGGCTTTTCCTAGAGCATTTAACATGTTATCAATTCTTGGAAAAGGGTAGACATTTCCAATTGTCATGCTGTTAAGCTGATAATAATCTACACAAAATCTGATTTTTCCGTTTTTCTTTTTAATAAAAACTACTGATAAGACCCAAAGACTTCTTAATGGTTAAATCAATCTATTATTAAGCATTTTTTGGACTTTTTTTCTGATGAATTGGTGGCTAATAGATAATATTTAATAAGCTTGTTAACATTTTGATGAAGCATCTCTTGTATAAATCTAATGTTAAACAATATTAGTTTTTCTAAGATTATTGTTGTCTTTTGCAAATATGTTAGCAAATTCAACTATTAGGAGTTTTTCTTCCAGAAGATAGTAGTTTCTAGAAGTAAGGATGATGTTTGAATTGGAGAGTAGGATATATCTTATAATTTCGATGAAATTAAAGACAATTTGAGGGTTTTTATTTTGAAAGATGTTGCTATGTATGATTCCAATTTCTAATTTATTTAATAAAACAATGATATAGTTGTTTGGATTGTAAAATGTAACTCAAAATTTCTTTATTTTTTTTGGTATATAGACATTTGGAATTGAGATTTCATTTTTTAAACAGATTTGTTTATTGGATTTAAAGATTTGTTGGGTGATAATAGGTTTTGAGCAAGTGTAGATTTTGTGATGTTTTCCAAAAGATGAAATAGTAATTGGTTGGGAAAGTTAAAAAATCTGGTAAGATTTATTCTGTGTATTGAGAGCTATGTTTACTGGAACTGTGAATCATCCAGTTGAACCAAAATCTTGAGTTTCTCTTTCACTTTTTTCTAATTTTTCTCTGTTGTTAATTGATTGTAAACTTGAAATGTTAATTAAGAATAGGTAAATTGCTTAAGCAATCTTTTCAGCATGTTTTATTTTGAATGGGTTCTTAGTTTTGTTTTGTAACATGACAGTGATGTCTTCAGTGTATTCTGCATCTATAACTCTTCCTTTAACATTGATTTTTTTGCTTGCCAATAATAATCTGAAAGCAATTTGAACCATTGCTCCTGGTGGAATTTCAAGAGCAATTTTGAGATTAATTTTGGTTAAAGATTTTGGTTAGAGGACCAAAGTATCTTTTTCTGAATATTATAAATCATATTCAGCATCTATATCGTGAGTTTTTTTTGGCTTGATTTCTTGACCATTGTTGTTAAAGTATTTGAGTTGTAAGACTGGTTGTTTTTCAGTAAGATAAATTGGAATTGTTGCAATTTCTTTTTCAGGCTCAGGTTTTCCAAACTCAATTTTCTCCTGGTCATCTTTGCTGAATAAGAGGATGCTAAGAGCATAACATTCTGAACACCATTTATTATTACAAAGCATGATGTATTCTTCTCATAATTGAATGTTTATTTGCTCTAATTATTGAATTTGAGCTTCTTGGATTGGATAAATGTAACTTACAATTTGGTGGTACATTTCTACTTCATCTTTATAGTTGAATCTAGTTAATTCTATTGTGTATTCAATGTATTCAGCTTTTTTTATTTGGCAGAAATCTTCCTGTGTGGCTTTATTGATTAAAGCCATTGCTAGATCAAAAATTATTTTAACATCATGAGAGTAGTAGTAGAGTTTGTTAAGAGCACTGTTGTATGCTGCATTAAAAAGGTTTCTTTTTTGACTTTTTCCAAGATTGATAGAGCATATTAACAGATTTGATCACATATTTTTCCTCTCATTGTAATATCAATCTAGTTGTATTCTTTTAGTAGCATATTTTCACATGTAAAACAAGAAATGTTGTCTTATTTTCCACTTTGTTTGGAGTATTCAAATCGTTCTTTATAACATGCTTTACAATAGTAACAGATACAAGTTTTATATTTTTTTTTTGGAGAAATACATGCTCCCATTAATGAAAGTTTTTTTTTACAATCTTTGCATTTAAGTGAGATATAAGGTAATTGTTTCTGTGGTTCTGGTGTAGAATATCTAACTACATTCCATCCTCTGATCTCTTCAAAAATTTCTTGTTCTGTTTCTTTAGCCCAATTGAATATTGATCCAAAAGCCATAAAAATTTCAGTGACTGGTAGTTTTTTCTTCTCTTCAAATTTAAATACTGGGGCTTTTTCAGATTTTTTTATTAAAAGTACTATAGGTGGCAGGTACTCTGGTGTATTATTCTTGGTATGAAATCTTCAATTCCTGGGTTTTCCAGTCTAAATTTGTATTGGTCTTGAGAAGCCAATCATTTTCGATTAGAGCTTAATATTAAGGTGCATCCATGACTAAAACTTTGACTGAAATAATAATTTTATTAATGGTAAATAAGAAATTGTCAATTTCTCCTACTGGTGTTTTTTTTATATCATCTGTTGTGACAATAACTGTCTGAACAAATTTGTCAACAGTTTATTAAAGTTGTTGTATTAATTGGTAAGTGATGATACTTCTAGCTGATCCACTGTTTAGAATTAACTGAATGGATTTGTCTTTAATTTCAGCTTTTATATACATTGCTGTAATTGCTTTTTGTTTATTGACTGCTGCATTGCTAAGCAGGAATGGTGATTTATTTGCTTTAAATTCAAATGGAAAGATATCTGAAAGATTAGTATTTTGAGCAATTTAAGCTGATGGAATAGTATTGTTTGAAGGATTTGATTTTGGTGCTGCAGCTTTACTTTTAGAAAGTGCAGTTTGTTGAAAATCTGATTTTTCTGGCATTGTAAGATAACTAAATTGAGTGGAGTAGTGATTGGGTCTTTGCTGACCAGAATTTCGAAGAACCAACTGGTTGTTTGGATTGATTTAGTTGTTATTATTCTGAAATTAATTTTGAGATATGAATTGGCTCTGTTGAACCAATTTGTGAACTGGTACTTGATATTGTTGTGTAGATAGTTGTTAATACTGTTGGATTGATAGGAGTTGTTAGTATTGCTGTTGTAAAGCAGACTAATAGTAATTGTTTTGCTGTTGGGGTCTTAAGGAATAATAAACTGGTAGTGGAGACTAATAATAAGATTGTTGTATTAAAAAGTAATGTTGATTACTCCTGTTTTGTTGGTCTTTTTGTAGCTTTCTGCAATCTCGTTTCCAATGTCCTGGAATCCCACAATAGTAACAACTTTGGTTTTGGCTGTTTGATAATGATGAGTAATTGTTTTGGTTTTGTTATTGTAGTGATTAATATTTTTGCATTTGTTGTTGCTGTTGTTGATTAGTGAAATAGTTTTCAACTTTTTTTGTAAGTTGGTTAATTTTTTCTTTAGCTGCTGAGCTGGTTTTTCTAATAGCAAGATTTACAAATTTTGTGTGATTGGTTTTTTCCATAGCCATTTCATAGTTCTTTATATGTTAAATAACAGTGGCCAAATCTTCAGGTAAATGTGAATGCACTTTTTTTATGAGTTTATCTTTTAATTTAGCAATGAATTGATCCAAAATTTGGGCATTAGAGTAGTATTCATTGGTTTCTAACTGGCAAATTTTTCTGAGAAGTTTGTTGAACTTCTCTAGATAGATCATGACTGATTTATTTGGTTCTTGTTTGATATTTTGGAACCAATTTTGAAGGGTGATAGATGTGTTGTTATTAGTAAATTGTTGTAAGAAAGTATTTTTGAATGCTTGTCAGTTTTCAAAGGAATTATCTAAGTTTTCAAATTATTTTTCTGCTGTTCCTTAAAGAAAGTATGGGATTGCTTTTAACATTCTTGCTGCTGTCTATTTATTTGCATTTCCTGCTTTCTGGACTTTGTCAAGCCATGCTTAAAGACTGATATTATTATTTTTTTCAGTGAATTCTGAAATTTTTGTAATGTAAGCAGTTGCTATTTCTTCTTTGTTTTCTATGGTTTCTTCTTGTTCTGATTCAGTTTTTTTACTTTCCAAGTTCTCTAAATAATTACTTTCATTTTTCTGCAAGTAATCAATAATATTGGTGCTGGTTGATATGAGTTCCTGTTGTTGAATAAAATTTTTAAGTGACTGAAAATCTTCTAGTTTTGAAAAATAGATAAGTGGTGAATTTGGTATTTGTGGTCAAGCAAGTGAAATTAGAAATAGTGTAATAAAAAATAGTATTTTGATACTGGTTTCTTGTTCAGATGTTTACAAGTATTTGGCAGTTGTTTTTGGTGTGTTGTGAGTTATATGGCTAACTCAAATTTTTTTCTTCTGTTTTTTGCTGTTGCTGTTTTCTGGTTCTGATTCAAAGTCAACAGAGTATTTGGATTGTACTGGGTATTTTTCTTTACAATACTAAATAATATTAAAATTAAGTTCTTGGAAGTAGGTGCCAAGTGTTTTACTATTAAGGTCTTTAGTTTCCAATTGTGAATAGTACAATAAATTATTGTAGAGATTGTTTCTAACTTCTGAAATACTGTAGTTTCCAAAAAAATAATTGTTGATGCAGTTTTCAATATATTAATATAGTGATTTTTTGAAAATTTCAATTTCGTTTTGGATGTTGAATCTTTGCTTGTAGTAAGTGTAAATTGACTAATAATACTTTAGAGTTGTTGTGTCTGGTGTGGTTGTTACTTTGAATTTTGTTGTTGCTGTGTTATTTCTGTGAGAGAGCACCAAATATTATCAGAGGTTTTTGGTCTCTTTTTTTGAATGCTGTTAATGTTTGTCTGTTGCTAATTTCATGTTTTTTGAAAGCAGTTGAATCTTCAATAACTGAATTTATTTTCAAATTATCTTTTATAATTTGAACTGCTGGGCTTATAAGTAAAATGGCCAATTTCATGCCAGTTATTTTATGTAGTTACATTGTAGTAAATGTCAACTTTTTCCCAGGAATTGCTCATCTAGAAGCTCACTAAAAATATGTAGTTATTTTGCTGTAAAAGTCAATTTTTCTATAGGAATTTTGTTTGTAGACTACCCTAATAATTATAATAAGAAAAAAATAAATAAATAAAAGAAATATAAAAGAAATATAATTGTTAAGAGAAACGTTTTTTATTCAGGCCTGGAGTTACTAACAGATTACTAAAATTGGTAGCTAATCAATTTCAAAATATTAATTGTGTTGAAAGAATTTTAAGTGTAATAATTCAAAAAATTTGGTTTTTAATTATTTAATTTTTATTTAATATATAAAAGATAATTTGTTTTAATTAAGATATCTAAAGTAAGATACATTTTCTTGAAGAAAAAAGCTCTTCTTTTATATAACTTGTTGTAATACTAGTCTTTAAACTTGCATTTTTCTTTTTGTTTTAATTTCGGTGAATTAAAGATATATTTTGGTAAACTACAAGTTATTTTTACAAACTATTGATTATTTCGGCCAATTTTCATCAATTTTGGTAAATTTTGACTATATTAAATGGTTTAAAGTATTGTGTAATTTAATCATCTTAATTTTTATGGTACAAATTGGATTATTAATTAAGTAATAATATTTGATAATTTGATTAAATTATAAGTAATAATTGAAATAATAATAATATATGTTGTTATCTGAGTAGAAAAACCAATCTGAAATTATGAAGAAACATAACCAAAATGTAATATAATACAGAATAGCACACAATAACATTGAATAATGTATTATAACTTAGGATAGTGCAGAATAATACATTACAATATGAGATAACACAGAATAATACTAAATAACATGTTATAATATAGAATAACTAGTAATAATGTAAAAAAACAAAGCAATAACAGAAATAGCAAACCAATAATTAGCAATAATAAAACAATCAGAAACAATTCTAATAAACCAAAAGAATGTATAAAAGTGAGTAGTTATAGAAGATAGAAATGGACAGACAGATAGATATGAATCACTAGACAAGAATTAATTTCTACTTTTTATCTATTCTCTTAATCCCACTAAATAAACTCAAATAAACTTATCAACAAAAATCCAAAAAGCACAAATACATGTTCTTTGAACTTCTATATTCCAATTAAATTAAACTTTGTTTTGTATCTTCATTTCAGGTCTGATGCTCTTAGCATAAACACCTTAAATCATTAACAACTTAGACCAATTACTCTTGATTATAGTAATTAATGATACTAATTTCTCCTTTTTTTTCTTTTTTTTTCATTATTTTTTTAGGTGGAGTGGCAATATAGAAAAATCAACTGTTTGAAAATAGACTTTATAATAGTCTGGTAAAAGAAGGAAGCTTCCCCTAGGTTTTTTTGGATATTAATGTTATTTTAATAGCTTACCAGAAGAGCAAAAAGACAATGTTGAATCCTAATGACTGTGCTTATTAACTCAGAAAAGAAAGCTCATCTTTATAAAAAGTTGCAATTAACAAGAACCAAAACTCTGTGTCTTATAACTGAAGAACTTAATAGGTAAATTCACAACCAGTAAAATAAGACTTTCAGAGACTAATAATCAAGATTAAGCCACCAGAATTACATAAAACATGTATTACTAATAATTGAGAGCACTAAACATTACCATTACCCTATCCCATCAAGTTTACTCATAACATTTGGTGCTCTCTGTGAGATTATAAATCCACAGAGACAGAGCACTCCAGAAATTCACAAAAGTGGCAACTATTGAAACAGTAAGAAAAAACCACTCTCCATATGAAAGAGCATTATTTTAATACTTTCAAAAAGACCTAGGAATATCAACAGAAACTGCTTACACAGAAAGTGATTTTTGTAACTATATTAATGCAAAAATTGACTGCACAACTAACACAAAAAAACTGGAAGAACAAACCTATCAAAGCTTATTAGGGTACTTAACAACTATGATTACCTGAGCAATTACTAAAACTCTGTACATAATTGATACAGACATTAAATATTATATGACAAAATGATTTCCTCAAGTACAACAACCAGTGGAATCTGACTTTAAGAAATATGAAAATGAATCCAACAACCCCACAACTGCTCAAGCCAAGTCCACAGTCAACAAAAAACCAAGGTTCCTCTTCCCAACAATTCTATTATACTATCAAACATCCCAAAGTAGAATTGTATTCAACCCACCTCTGGAAACCCAGTTGAAAACACCATAAACTCCTAAAAATTTACACCTCTGGAGTTAACACAGTTGGACCAAGTTATTAGAAGAATATGAATTACTGTTTGGAAATCTTACTCTGGCAACCAGTCAAACAGAAAGAAACACATTGTTACAAGTGATTATTTGGAGTTTCAAATCAAATAACAAACTTGTAACTTGGTGCTCAATTAATAGTAGATAATGTTGGTAATTTCTGAAGGTGTGTTTTTCTGAAGGTTTTGGTTGAGTTCTTTGTATAATGGACAGAGATTCAATAGTTGTTTTCTCCATAGCTTCCCGAAACTGCAGGTTTGTTAATTTCTTTTTCAGTGTAATGGCCAGTAATCCTCTTGGTAAAATATTTTTAATTTTAAATGTCTACTCTTATTCCTGGGTTTTTTATCAGTACTATATCCTGACATTAGTACCTCCACATATTAATCCTCTTAATTGAGTTAGTAGTAAAAAAAATCAAAAGAAAATAAAAGGAAATAAAGAAGAGAAATAAAGAAAATCAAAGAAATAAGCCAAGGCAATTTTGCACATTAGTATTTTATCAATAGCCATGATCAAAAGCTATTGTTCCAGTGTAATTAAGTATGAATAACTATTAACATGAAGTGTTAATAGTAGAAAGTGGATTGAAATAATGAATAATTATTTATTAATATTTGTAATGTAGAAGGTTGCTTAGATCAAATCTAAACTGAAAGGTCTGTTTTTTTTACTTTTAATGCTATCACTATATATACATAATTGAAATTTCTTAATTCCTCAATTCTTTACACCAGGAATTCTGGAATTCCTGGAATTCTGCAATTCCTTTGAGAAGAATTCTAGAATCCTGTAATTCTTTGTACAAGAATCTTGAAATTCCTAGAATCCTGCAATTCCTCTGATAGGAATCCTGGAATTTCATATTTACTATGATTACTTCTGATTGGTTAATTTATGCTAGTATATACTTTTTATATTCTATAAGTAACATTATTCCCTCTTTTTTTAATATTGAGTTCCGTCAAGATCTTCTAATTCTAATTCTCCATCTTTGAGTATTTTTTGAACTTTTTTTTCAAGAATTATTTGTGCTATCTTGTTCTATAAGTCTTCAAATTGGGCATTGGTTATTTTTTCCATTTGGTTAATAGTAATAGAATTTATTTCTGAATTGAGTAAGATTTCTGGTCGATCTTAAAATTCAGTATGTAGCCAATAAATGGCTCTTGTTTATATGGTCAAATTGTTTTTTTCCACAAATTGTTTTAATTGTTGCAGTATTGTTGTGTCAAATAATTGTTTTGTTTTATTTGTATATAAGCTCTGAATATTCAAGTGTTGTCTCAAATAAAAGTAACAAAAGTTTTTTGGAAATTGTTGTATCCACCAATTCCAAGTTTTCATAGTCAACTCTTAATATTGTGTGACTTTTGGTTGTATTTCTATTGCCAATTTTACTTTTGTGATTATTTTGTTCACAATGTTCTCTGGTTTTTTCCATATTTTTTCTCGTGATCTTTTTCTGGTGTTTGTGTATCTGATAGTTTGTTGGTTGATTGTAATTTCCATCTTTTGTTGTTATATTAGTTGAAAAAATTGTTGTGCTAGTAAGTGAATGTTGTTAGTAATCTTTATTTTCTGTTGTCTTTTTGTTGCATATACTATGTCTTTATATAATCCTTGGTTGTTCAATTTTATGGGTTTGGTTTAATAATTATAATTGGTTCTGGATCTTGTAAAATCTCATTTGGTTTGACTAGTATTCTTTGTATTCCTAATTGTGAAATATTACTGGTAGATAATAATGCTATATGGTAATATTGTTTCAGTCAATTATTATGTACTGCTTTGGTTAAGATTTTGTTGTTCAATCTTAATTTATAGGTTCTATTTCCTAGAATTTCTTCTATGTAAAATAGTCCATCCCATTTGGAGTCAAATTTTCTACTTTATTGTTTTTCTGCTTTAATATGATGTAGAAGTACTTTGTCTTTAATCTTGAATTCAACTGGTTTTTCTGATAGTTGGTTATTGTGTCTTTCTTTTTGTTTTTCTTGTGACTTTTGAATATTATCAGCTGCTTTTCACTATGTGTTTTCTAGTGTTTCTATTAAGTCATATGTTTTTTTTAATAATGTTTTTTGAAAATTCTCTTTGGTTATTGGTTTTGTTAGATATGTCTTGACTTCTATTTCAACTAATAATATTGCTGTTTTACCATATACTAATTCAAATAGTGTTGTCTGTATAGTGTCTTGCTTCATTGTCTAATAAGCAAATATTACTGATAGTATGATTAAATCCCATTCATCCTGGTTTTTTTGGCTAATTTTGGCTATTGCTTTACATAGTGTTCTGTTAAACCTTTCAACTAACCCATTTGTTTGTGGATGGTATGATAATGATAATAGTCTTTTTATTCTAAATCTTTGACTTAATTCTGCCAATGATCTATTTACAAAGTGAGTTTCTTGATCTGATAATAGTTTTTTTAGACATCCATGTTGACAGATCAAATCTTGATGAACGAATTTGTCAACAAATTCTGCATCTGCTTTTTGAATGGCTTTTGCTTCTGACCATTTAGTGAGATAGTTCATAGCTACTGCAATATATTTGTTGCCTCTGCTGGTTATTGTTAATGATCCAATTAAGTCAATTCTGATATGATTGAATGGTTGTTTTACTTTGATCAGTCTTAATGGTTTATTGGGTTTTGTTTCTCTTTTTCTCTGACAAGCATCACAATTTTGAACATATTGGATAATGTCTGAATACATTGATGACCAATAGTATCTTTTTCTGGTTCTTTCTATTGTTGCTTTTTTATAGAAATATCTTGCTGTTAGATTTGAGTATATGTTGAACAATATTGTCTTTTTTTCTTGTTTTGTAATTACTTTGGTTGGCTAATCTGGATTTCTTTTGTTCTTCTGGTAAAGTATATTTTGATGGTTGATAAAATATTTTGATTGCTGTTTTATGTTGTTTTGTTCTTTTTGAGATAATTTCTCCTTAAACAATTGGGTATTTATATAATGTTAGAGTTGTTGGTATTTTTGTATATTCATGTTTTATTATATTTTTGAGTTGAAAATGTTTTTAGACTTGTCTTATTCATGACAATCTGTCAGCATTTTCTTTTTCTTTTTCTTTTTTATAATGCACTGTATAATTAAATAGTGAAAGTTCTGGATTGAAGTCAATCCTTTGTGATCAGTATACACATTAAACTTTTGACTCAAATATTTTTTCCATTTAATAACAGCCCAATAGATAGCTAAGTGTTCTAGTGCCAGAGTTCTATAGTTTTTTTCAGTTGGGCTTAAGTTTCTACTGACATAAGCTACCAGATGTTTTCTTCTATCTGGTCTTTTTTGTGATAGTACTGTTCCCAATGCTTGGCCTGATGTATTAGTAGTAATAATGAATAGTTTGTTGTAATCTGAATACATTAGTACTGGGGCTTGAATAAGCTTTCTTCTCAGTGTGTTAAATGCTTCTTGTTAAGTTTCTGTCTATTTATACTTTACATTCTTTGTTTGTAAATGATAAAATGGCTGAGCCAGTTTGGAAAAATTCTTGATAAAATGGCAATAATATCCAGCCAATCTCAAGAATACTCTTAGTTCTGTCAAGTTGGTTGGTACTGGAAAGTTTTTAACTATTGCAATCTTATCTGGATCTGTTTTAATACCATTTTTGCTTATAATATGTCCCAAAAACTTGAGTTCTGTTTTTCCAAAGAAGCATTTGTTGGCATTTAGTTTTAATTCTGCTCGTCTTAGTCTTTTAAACACTTATTAGAAATAATGCAAATGATCATTGAATGTTTTTAAGAACACATTGGTGTTATCCAAGTATACAACTACTGATTTCCATAGTAACCCTGTATAAACAATTTCCATAAGTCACTAAAAGGTGGCTGAAGCATTCATCAAGCCAAATAGCATTACTTCAAATTCAAAGTTTCCTTCCTGAGTTGTAAAAGCTGTTTTCTCTGTCTTCTGGTTTTATGGCTACTTGCCAATAACTGTTGTTTAAGTTTAAAGTTGAAAACCATTTCTTTCCTTCAAAAGCATTGAAAAGTTCTTGGATCTTTGGAGTTGGGTAGCTGTTTTTTTTTGTTACTTCATTCAGTTTCCAGTAATCCACACAAAAGCAGATTTTTTTATTCTTCTTATAAACTAGTACCACTAGTAATAACCATGGATTCATTGATAGCTGAATTAGCCTATTGTCAAGCATCCAATTGATTTCTTGATGAATGATCTCATGGCTAGCTGATGGTACTCTGTATGCTCTCTGTTTAATTGGCATTGCATTTCCAGTCTTAATTTGATGTTGGATGATATCAGTTCTGCCAAATTCGTTTTCACTAGTAAAGATGTCATTGAAATTGTTGAGTAACATTTTGAGCTGCATATGTTGTAGTGGATCTAAGTTTCCCATGTTTATTTGTTCTACTTGTTCTGGTTGAAGCAAATAATATTCATTTCGTCTATATATTGTTTGTAATATAATATTCACATATTTGCAAAGTTATGGAAAGTCTGGAATAATGTCTGGCAGTTGGTTTTCAATTTCAGTGGTTAAGTATCCAATAGTTGTTTCTTTTGGTATTCTAATGACATTTTCTGTGTTGTTGTAGATAGAAATTTTTATGTGACCATGGTTTTTGACTGGTATGTGTAAATTGACTAATTTAATTTCTCTTGATTTGCAAAGTGTTGCTTCTGTCTCAAAAATTTGAATCTGATCTTTCACTTTTCTCTCTATGACTATCATGTACTGGTTATATGGTGAAATGAAAATTGATTGATGGGTGGAGATAATTTTTCTCTTGTCAACAATTTTTTTTTCTGCCATATTAACTGGTACATTTATTCTACTCATTAATCTGAATTCCTATATCTTTCTAGCTATAATCCCTAATTTTTCTCTGTTTCCCACTGATACTAGTTGAGATATTTTCACCAGAGGCAGGAATATTGCCTATGCTATTTTTTCATTTGGCTCTATGATATAGATTTTTTCTGAATTATTTTATAGTATAGCAATGATATTTCTTATATATCCTGCATTAATTATTTCTCCTCTGATATTGATTCCCTTTTTTGCTAAACTACTCCTAGATGCTAGTTGAATTATAGTTGTTGCTAGAATTTCCAGTGCTATTTTGAGATCAATGTAGGTGCACAAATGTGGTTTCAATTTGATGGCATTTCTTCTTAGATACCTCAGATCAAATTCTGCATCAATATCATGTGTGTATTTTGACATGATACCCTCATTGTTATTACTAAACTATCTTAGTTTCTGCTTTTTGGTGAGGTCCAGAAGTGCAATATATTGTTTGTAGTTTAGATTGGAGTTCAAATCTGAGTTTAAATTATTGTCGTTATTATGACCATATTGAGCAGAACTGGAACTGTTGTTTTCATTATTGTTATTGTTAGAGTTTGAATCAGAATTGAACTTTGATTCCAATTTCGATACGCAGCTGCTAATTGGTTCTTCTTCTTTTGGAATTGTGTAAATTATGCATAATAGTGAATTGTAAATAAGGTCACACTCATTACAATATTGAAAGTTATATGGGATCAAACAGTGGTCACATAGTTAGGTGTTTATTTGGACCAAATGCTGCTCTTGTTCCTCTCTTGTTAGTGCCAAATTTTGGTAGTGCTCATGGAATTCTTCTGGGCCTGTTTCCAGATCCAGGAAAGCATCTGAGTTGGGGATCAAAACAATATTAACTGGTTCCAGAGGATTGTTCTTGATTTTTAATATTTTGCTGGACATGGTGCCTTCTACTTTGGTGTTTGCCATCTATCAGATCTTGTTTTCATCATATGGGTAACCATCCAAGCAAAAGATCACATGGTGCCAGACAGCAGTTATTGGCATATCACAACTTACCCAATCACTGATGAGAATCGTGTACTGGCACAAAGTGTCACATATTCTTTTTTGACCAGGAATGTCGTTCCATATTCCTTCATCGAGTAATTGTTTACTGCAAGCAAGACATAGTTTATTGTCCCACTTGCCTTGTCTTTTTGAGTAGTCATAGCATTTACAGTGGCAAGGCTTGCAATAGTAATGGGTTCGCATCCAGTAATCTTTATTTGATGCAATCCAAGCTCCCATGGAAGACAGTTTTTTTTGCAATCTTTGCACTTGAAGAGAATATAAGATGGTTTTTGCCTGGTATTTGTTGAACATGCACTTTCCCAACCACTTGTTATGATAGTGTTGTTGGTCTCTTCAGGTATGTCTTTCTTTTTTTCTTTTCATTTTCTTTTTTCCTTTGTTCTTTTCTTTCCAGTCTAGAATCAGTGGTATTTCACTTTGATTGTTGTTATTCCATGTGTTTTGGTCAGTTCTCCAGGTAAGTTCTTCTGTGTACTTTTTTTTTTCTTGTTTGTCCCATAAGAGTATCAGCAGTAGCTTATTGTGGTCCTCATTGGCCCATGAGACTTGATAAATTTCTTAAAGAGATTTGTTTACTTCTTTCTTGAGTTTTATTAACAGTGTTAGCACGTTGTTGGTCTTGAAATAATTGCACATTGCTGGTGTTTGCATATGTTGGCCATTTTGGCTGATTTGCAATTCTTGGGTGGTCCAGTTAAGTGTTGTATTG
Organism: Geosiphon pyriformis; assembly: GCA_016748015.1. NCBI lineage: Eukaryota > Fungi > Glomeromycota > Glomeromycetes > Archaeosporales > Geosiphonaceae > Geosiphon > Geosiphon pyriformis. The sequence goes on along the minus strand of JAAOMT010000665.1, from coordinate 9,940 downwards.
GTTTTGGACAGCCAATTATTTCCAACTAGAGCTTGATATTAGATGGCCTCTATAACTAATACTTTAATTGGCATGATAATACTATTAACCTCTATAGGGAGGTCATCAATTTTGCTGATCAGAGTTTTGGTCATTCCATCAGCAGTAATTATGTATGTACTGGCAGCATAATCAACTTGGTGACCTAATTGGTCTATAAGTTGTTGTGTAATGATACTGCCAGCTAATCCATTGTCTAGAATCAGTTTGATGGCATGACCATTGTTATGAGTAAACTTGGTGGGTATGGGAAATGGTAATGTTAGGGGCTCTCAATTATTGATGATGTGTCTTCCACGTAATTCTGTTGGCTTAGTCTTGATTATCAGTCTCTGAAGGTCTATTCCTGGATGTGAATTTTACTCATTGAGTTCTTTGGTTATAAGGCACAGAGTTTGTCTTTCATCAATTGCAATGTTTTTCATAAATGTTAGCTTTCTTCTCCGAGTTAACCAGTGCAATCATTAGAGTCTGGCATTGTCTTTTTGCTCTTCTGGTAAGTTAACAAGATAATGTTAATATCCAAAACTTAGGGGGAGCTTCTCTCTTTTACCAGGCTATCACAAAGTCTATTTCCAGACAATCAATTTTACTATGTTACTACTCCACAAAAATAAAACAGAAAAAAAAAAAAAAAAAAAAAAAAAAAAAAAAAAAAAAAAAAAAAAAAAAAAAAAAAAAAAAAAAAAAAAAAAAAAAAAAAAAAAAAAAAAAAAGAAAAAAAAAGAGAGAAAAGATAAATTAGTATTGTTAATTGCTGTGATCAAGAGTGATTGATCCAAATTGTTAATAGGTTCGAGGTGGTTATGCTAAGAGCATCTGTTCTAGAATGGAGGTATGAGACAAAAGTTAATTCACGTAAATTCCATGAAGTTCGAAAACATGAATTCGTGATTCTGATTTCTTTAATAATTGGTTTATTTCAGGAGATGAAATAGGAAAGATAATAAAGAATGAAGGGGTATAAATATTTTAATTCTGGTCTAGAAATTTGTATCTATCTGTCTGTCTTTTTTCACTTCTACAACTACTTGCTTTTATACATTTTTTTGGTTTTACAGGATTGCTTTCAATTGTCTCACTATTGCTAGCTATTGCTTTGTTGTTTCTGTTATTGCTTCGTTTTTCTACGTTATTACTAGTTATCCTATATTATAATATGTTATCTGATATTATTACATGTTATTCTGTGTTATTCTGTATTATAACACGTTATCCTATGTTATTGCACACTATTCTGTGTTATCCTGTATTATAACACGTTATCCTATGTTATAATGCATTATTCAATGTTATTGCGCATTATTCTGTATTATGTCATATTTTGGTCATGTTTTTTTATAACTTTGGATCAGTTTTTCTACTTGGATAACATTATCTCTCTTTTTTTAAAATTGAGCTCCTGTAAAACCATATGTATTTGTTATCGTGGCTTTATTTGTGTAATGTTTGATTGTTGCCTCAAGTATTGCCTTTTGTAGGTCTTTGAACTGTTGATTAGTTATTTGTTCTATGTTGTTAACCGTTATGGTTTTCATAGATCTGTTTAGTAGTACGTTTGGGCAATGTTGGAAGGTAGCATATAGTCAGTATGCTGCTTTGTAATGTAGAGTCAGATTGTTTTTCTCTATGAATTTTCTACTTGTTGTATTGCTTCTTTGTTGAACGTTTTCTGGCTGAGGTCTTCATATGATGTTTTCAAGTCAAGCTGTTCTCCAATTTTGTAGAACCAATAAGCTGAAGGAAGTCTTTCTTTCTATTCCTGGGCGTTGTCAGGTGTCCACTCCTCTGTTTTGGGGAGTTTGGTCTCACGAGCTAAAGCTTCTTTTATTTTTTCGAGCTCGGGAACCAAGTATCTTCTTTTGTAACCTTTTTCTCATTTTTTGTCTTCTTCTTTTTCACCTCCCACCTGAAGGCAATTTTTCCTCCAACATTGCCTTTCAAGTGGTGGGTAGGAGAGAGAACGTTTAGTTCTAATTGAACTCTCATCCTTCCCTCTCCTGCTCTTATTTTTGTATTGTATCTCTTTTTTATCAATTGTTATTTCTATTTGAGATGTCAATTTTTGAATTGTTTCAAATAATTGTTTAGATAATTTTAAAATTTGATTTGAAAGGTTTATGTTGAAATTTCTATTGTTTTTTACTGCTTTTTGGATGCTATATATATTTGAATTCCTCAATTTAATTTGCTGCCCATTGTCTATGTTTTGATGACGATGATTGGTTCCAGATCTCGTGGTATATCTTCTAGTCTGATTAATAAAATTTGTGTTCCTAGTTGAGGTACTGATGACAATGATTCCTGTTTTACATGATAAATTTTTAACCGATTTCCATGTGCTACTTTCTTTAAAATCCTGTCTTCCAACTATAATTTGTAAGCTCCATTTCCTAATGCTTCGTGTATATGGAATTGACCATCCCACTTTGAGTCAAACTTTCCACTCCACTGTTTCTTAGCTTTTGTACAATATAACAGTACTTGGTCTTCAATTTTGAATTCCATTGGTTATTCTAATAGGTGTTTATCATGTCTTTCTTTTTGTTATTTTTGAGCATGACTAATATTGTCAGCTGCTGTTCTTTGATTGTTTTCCAACATTTCCATTAGCTGGTACATTCTTTAGTATAAGGTAGCCTCAAAATTCTCTTCATTGATTGTTTCTGTTGGGTATGACGGTATCACTCATTCAATCAGTAATGTAGCTTTTCTTCTATAGACTAGTTTGAACAGTGTAAACTGAGTCGTATTTTGTTTCAATGTTCAGTACGCAAAAAGTACAGAAGATATGAATAAGTCCCATTCTTGTCTGTTTTCATGACTTATTTTTGCTAGTGCTTCGCACAGTGTTCTGTTAAATTATTCTACCAGTCCGTTCGTTTGTGGGTGGTATGGTAATAATAAGGGTCTCTTTATTCCAAACCATTGGCTTAGTTCAGTCAGTGTATTATTAACAAAGTGTGTTTCCTGATCAGATAATAATTCTTTTGGACATCCATGTTAGCAAATTAGGTCTTGATGCACAAATTCGGTGACTGTTTTGGCGTTGGCCACTTGGATTGCTCTGGCTTCTGGCCATTTTGTAAGATAGTTTATGGCTACAGCAATATAGCAATTTCCTTGGGATGTAATTGAAAGAGATCTAACCAAATCAATCCCAATTCTATCAAATGGATTTCCAACTGAAATGGGTCGAAGTGGTTCTGTTGATCTTGCTTCTCCTCTTCATTGGCATGCATTACAATTGAGCACATATTTGAAAATGTCTTTGTACATCATTGGCCAATAGTATAAGTTTAGTGTATTTTTGAGGGTAGCATCTTTGTTAAAGTGTTCTGCAGTCAGATCTGAGTGCACGCTATATAGTATAGTTTCTCTTTCACTGTCCTTGATTAGTCATTGTGGGTTGAGATGGTTTCAGTGTTCTCATCAATATAGTTGTTTGTCTTGAATAAAATAATTTCGGGCTTGTTTTCATATGGTACTCTGTTCCTGTTGAGATAATATCTCCTTGAAATGTAGTGTCGATAGGTATTGATGTAGTTGTTGATAAGTGAGTGTGTCCATAGGTATGGGATTAGGTTTGTGGTATCTTCGACAAACTGTCAGCATTGGTGTTCTTGGATCCTTTCTTGTAATGGACTTTGAGTGGGAATTGTTGCAGATAAGTACTCCATCTCACATATTTTTTTTCTAGTTGTAGATTGTTGAGTAACCAAATAAGTCTTTTGTGGTCAGTATATAGGTCAAATGGTTGACTGAGGTAATATTTCCAAGTCTATACGGCCCAATAAATGGCGAGACATTCCAGATCTGTTGTGCTGTAATTCTTTTCTGCTGGGCTAGTGCTGCAACTAGCATAGGCAACTGGGTGTTCTCTATTGTCCAGTCTTATCTGTGATAAGACTGCTCCTAGAGCATTTTTTGAGGTGTCCATAGCGACAATAAACTGTTTAGTGAAATCTGGGTAAATCAGAATTGGGAATGTGATCAATCACTGCTTAAGATAGTCGAATGCTTTCTGTTGATCTTCCTTCTACAAGTACGGTATGTATTTGGACAACAATTGATGGAGTGGTTTTGTGATGTTCGAGAAACCTTTGACAAATCAACAATAATATCCTGCCAATCCTAGAAATTCTCGTAATTCTTTGAGGTTGATTGGGGCTGGAAAATTTTTGACTTTTTGTACTTTATCTGGATTGGGTTTAACTTTGTCCTTGCTGATTACATGCCCTAGGAATTTTAACTTGGTTTTTCCAAAGAAGCACTTCTCGGGATTGAATTTCAATCTGGCACTATGAAGGCATTCAAAGACTTGTTGCAGATAGAGCAGATGGTTTTTGAATGTTTCAGAGAACACGTTTGTGTCATCTAGGTAGACTACTACTGATTTCCAAAGGATTTCTTTGTATACTACATCCATCAGGCGTTGAAACATGGCAGAAGCATTACAAAGTCCAAAAGGCATTACATTAAACTCGAAGTTTCCATCTCAAGTAGTAAACGCTGTTTTTCTTTTGTCTTTGGGGTCTATTTCAACTTGCCAGTAACCACTTGTTAAATCTAATAATGAGAACCATTTCTTTTTCCTTAGATTGTCCAGAATTTCCTGGATGAGGGAAGTAGAATAACTATCTTCTCATGTGATGCTATTTAGTTTTTGATAATCTACACAGAATAGCACTTTTCCATTTTTTTTGGTAACCAAGACTACTGGCGAGGACCAAGGGCTTAATAATTCTTTGATTAGGCCGTTATCAAGCATCCATTGCACTTCTTGCTTAATTAAGTTATCGCCAGATGGGAGTACACGGTAAGCTCATTGCTTAATCAGTTGAGTGTCTCCCGTATCAATCTGATGCTTCATGATGTCAGTGTGTTTGAACTCATTTTCACTGGCAAAGACATCGGCATACTGATTCAGAAGAACTTTGAGTTGCATTTGTTGCAGGGTACTTAAATTTCCTAAATTCAATTTATTAATCTCTTCTGATGTGAACAAGTAACTTTCTTTTGGCAAATTCCATACTTGTGAGATAATGTCACAGAATAAAAATAATTGTGCAAAATCTGGAATGAACTGGGGTTTTTCAGGATTCTGAATATTTGCAGAAATGGAACCAATGAGAGTCTCTTTGGGGATTTCAATGACATCTTCTGTTGGGTTGTGGATGAGGATTTTGAAGTGTTTATGGGCTTTGGCCGGTAGGTATAGATTAGCAACATTGGCTAGAGAACAGATTTTGGAACTGGCTTCGAATAACAGGGCTTGATCTTGGATCTTTTGATTCATCTTGAGGATGTATTGTCGGTATGGGGGAATGGAGATGATGGTGTCAGTGTTGATAAATTCTACCTGGTCACTGTCTTTCTCTGTGAAATTAACTGGTACATTTCATCTTCCACTTGATCCAAACCCATTGATTCTTTGGGCAGTAAGGCTTAACTCTTCTCAGGTTGTTACCAGGATTAATTGGGGTATTTTGACTAGGGGTAGGAAGATAGCTTGGGCAATTTTTTCTTGTGATTCTATTTTGTAGGGTCTGTCTGAATTGTTCTGTAGCATCACAATGATGTTTCCCATGTAACTGGCATCGATAATTCCTCCTTTTATGTCAATTTCTTTTTTGGCTAGACTAAATCGAGAGGCAACTTGTACCATTGTACTAACAGGAATTTCTAACGCTATCTTAAGATCTATTTTTATGAAAGAATATGGGGCTATAATGATGGGTGATTGTCCAGAGTATCATAGGTCGAAACCGGCATTAATATCATGTGTTCTTTCAGGGCAGATTCTTTCCTCATTGTCACTGTACCATTTTAGCTCTAGTTTTTTGGATAGGTTGGGATACATGAGATACTGTTTTGTTTTGGTATCTTCAGTTGGATCTTGAAATGACATGTCCTTGGTGATCAATACCTTTTCTTCGGGCTCAGGTAGTTCAGTAATTGGAAACAGTATTCTTAGAGGTAGATTGAACATGAGATCACATTTGTCACAGTACTGGAAGTGACAGGAGATTAAACAGTGATCACACAGTTTGGTATTCAAATCGGCCAATCTTTGCTCCTGTTCTTCGCAAATTGGGACCAATTCCTGATATCAGTTCTGAAATGTGTTTGGGTCATCTGTGAAGAAATCATCCTCAGGATAGTCGGGTCTATTATATTCAAGCATCCAAAAATTGTTCTTGATTTCTTGTATTTCTTCGGGTGTGGTGCCTTCGGCCTTGGCACTTGCCATTCTCTAGATTTCATGGTCATTGTGTGGATAACTGTTCAGCCTGTTGAGTGCTCATTTCTAAGTGTCTTCGATAGAAATTTCCTTTCATACCCAATCATTGATTAATATGGTGTATTGACAAGCCTCGTCACATGTTCCTCTTCTGTCAGGCACATCATTCCAGAGTCCTTCATCTGGCAGGATTTCACCACATGCAAGGCATGGCGTGTTGTCCCACTTGCCTTGTTGTTTTGGTCATCCAAATCTTTCCAGTAAACAAGATCTACAATAGTATTTGGTGGCGGTGGGCCATTTTTTGTTGTTCTTGATACATGCGCCCATAGTGGATAGTTTTTTTCCACAGTTGACACATATTAGTCTTGGGGGTTGGTAAAATAAGTTTCTTTGGTTTAAGGTTATGTATCCTAGTGATGACAATTAGGATTTTTCTTTGGCTCTGCCTTTTCTTTTTTCTTCTCAGGTTGGTGGTGGGGGTAGTTCAGTTTGATAATCATCCGCCCATGAAACCTGATAGGTCTTGATGGTTGGTGGCATTGATGTGTTTTCGAATTCAATAAGGGGTTTCTCGGTACATTGGGTTTTAAAGTGTTTGCACATAGCTGAAACTCGGGCATGCTGTTCATTGAATGTGAGTTGAAGTTCTTGGATGTTCCAGTCAAGAGTAGTGTTGGCTTTTGACAACCAGTCATTTCCTACTAGAGCTTGATATTGAGTAGCTTCCATGACGAGTACTTTGGTAGGGATTTGAATTCCATTAATCTTGAAAGGGAAGTTGTCAATTTCTCCTATTGGGGTTTTTGTGTTTCCATCTGCTGTAATGATCCGGGCAGTAGCAGCATGGTCTACTTGGCGATCTAGTTGGTCTATGAGCTGCTTCGTGATTATGTTACTGGCTGATCTACTATCCAGGATTAATTTAATGTCTATTCCTCCAACTCTGGCATCAGTGTATAGGGCCATTATTGGTTTATCCTGATTGATGGCTGCTCCACTAAAAAGGCTATGGGTGTTCAAATTATCAATGTTAAAAGGAAATATGGTGGCTAGGGTGGTGTCTTTGGTAATAGTGGCTGGTCGAATATTGCTTTTTGTTTGCTTGGAAGGTTGGGAGATTCGTTCTATATTCTCCCCTTCCATAGGTGTAGATTTATCAAAACTCTGGTCTTCTATAAAACTGAGATAGAAAGCTTGATTCGGGTATCCAGTTGGTGTTGGTCAAGATTGGGCAGGACCACGAAGGATTGGTCGAGACGGTTCACTGTTGGTTTGCACCTGATTGTTGTTGGAATTCCTCCATCTCTGATTATAGTCTATAGCTCGAGGTCTGGACAGACTGTAAAGAGAAGTTTGATAGTGAGGGATTGCTTGTGTCATTGGTGGTGGTTGATAATAATTCTGGGGCAGTGGTTGAGTGTACGGGATTTGTTGTGCATATAGGGGCAGTTGATTCTAAGATATAGAATATTGGGGTACTATGTTTTGCTGATATCTGGGTTGCTGGTATGGGTTTCCTTGATTTTGGTTCATGATTTTCCTTCTGCAGTCATGGGTAATGTGTCCAGGTTTCTGGCAGTAGTAACAGTTATGGGGATCAGATCTCCAAGATTGTTGCTGTTGCTGACAGTTCTGTTGCTGTGAGTATCTGCTGTTGTTGTGGGTATCTGCTGTTGTTGTTATTTTCTCTCTGTTGGGGTGGTTGATAAGTTCCTGTAGTTCCGGCTAAGAATCCCTCAATTTTCTGAGTTAGTTTCTCACTCAATTGGATTATCTTTGTGTCAATGTCAGAGGTTCCGTTAATGGCTAAATTAACAGCTTGGGTATGGTTCACTTCTTGTTCTACAGATTCAAAATCGTGAACAAGAGTGATGACATCTTGTAAACTGGTTGGATGGTGAAGTCTTATGGATCTTAAAATACTACTCCGCAATCCTTTAATGAATTGATTAAGAACTTGCACCATGGTGTAGTAGTCCCTTTTGATAGCTAATATTTGATGCAGGATTTGATTGAATTGTCTGAGATAAGTAGTTACTGTTTTGTGATCTTTTTGTTTAATTATGCTGAATTGATTCTGCAATCAGATTAATGTATTGGGGTTATAGAAGTATTGCAGAAATGTGAGTTTAAACTCGGTAAAAAAGGTAGGCTTTTCTGCCAGGCTCTGGTACCACGAATTGGCAGTTCCAGTCAGAAAAAACGGCAGTGCCTAAATTGTGCAGTCATTGTTCTAACCGTTAGCAGTAATTGCTTTCTCGATGTCCGCGATCCAAGAATATGTGTTATCTTTTTCACCAGAGAATTTTTCCAATTTAGCGATATCCTAGTAAGTCATGATCCGGTTAATGGGTGAGATGTTACTGGTTATGTTTAAAGAGATTGGTGTTTGTGTATTTGAGTGTTCTCCGGGTGCTAATGCTGATTGCTTTCCTTTGTCGCTTGAACCAATAGGTTGTAAGATAGCTGTTTCTTCCATTAGAGGAGATGCTGATTCTGCTAGGTTTTGTGCTAGTGGCTGTTCCCAAGTTGACAGGTTTTTTTCTGTTTGACTGGCTGCTGGGGTAAGATTTCCAAACAGTGATTTGTATTCTCCTAGTGATTTAGTCCAACTGTGTTGATTCCAAGGGTGTGAATTTCCAGAAGTTTGTGGTGTTTCCAACTGTGTTTCCAGGGGTGGGTTGAATACAATTCTACTTTGGGATGTCTAATGGTATAATGGAGTTGTTAGGAAGAGGACCCTTGGTTTCTTGTTGACTGTAGACTTGGCTTGGGCAGTTATGGAGTTGTGGATTTGTTTTCATATTTCTCAGGGTCAGATTCCACTGGTTGTTATACTTGAGAAAATTGTTGTGCCATGTAATATTTAATGTCTGTATCAATTATGCGCAGAGTTTCAGCAATTGCTCAGGTAGTTGTGGCTGTTAAGTACCCTAGTAAGCTTTAATAAATTTGTTCTTCAAGTCTTTCTGTATCAGTTGCGTGGCCTAACAAGCAGTCAATTTTTGTGTTGATATAGTTACAAAAATCACTTTCTGCATAAGCAATTTCTGCTGGTATTTCTAGGTTTTTTTAAAAGTATTGAAATAGTGCTTTTCCATATGAGGAGTGGTCCTTTCCTATTGTTCCAATAGTCACCACTTTTATGTATTTTTGGGGGTGCTCTGTTTCTGTGGATTTATAACCTCACAGAAAGCACCAAATGTTATGGGTAAACTTGGTGGGTATGGGAAATGGTAACATTAGGGGCTCTCAATTATTGATAATACATCTTCTGTGTAATTCTGTTGGCTTAGTCTTAATTATCAGTCTCTAAAGATCTATTTCTAGATGTGAATTTTACCCATTGAGTTCTTTGGTTATAAGACACAGAGTTTGTCTTTTGTTGATTGCAACGTTTTTCATAAATGTGAGCTTTCTTTTCCAAGCTAACAAGCACAGTTATTAGGGTCTGGCATTGTCTTTTTGCCCTTTTGGTAAGCTAACAAGATAATGTTAATATCCAAAACTTAGAGGGAGCTTCCCTCTTTTACTAGGCTATCACGAAGTCTATTCCCAGACAGTCAATTTTACTATATTGCTGCTCCACAAAAATAAGACAGAAAAAGAAAAAAAAAAAAAAAGAAAAAAAAAAAAAAAAGAGAAAAGAAAAAT
>JAAOMT010000052.1:4669-22623 GCA_016748015.1 Geosiphon pyriformis | reverse complement strand
ATAACTTTTTCGATCATGACAGTTGGATTTTATTCTAATTTTAAATATTACAAGTAGAGAAAAATTAAAACTACAATGCATAGGTGCTAAGAAACTTAAGTTAATTATCTTTCTAAAACGAATAATTATTAGTAAATTTTGACATTTTTTTAATAATTAAATCTTCTAATTAATATTTCTCTGGTTTTTTTTATCTCTCCGGAATACAAATATTCCAATTGAAATTATTATTAATTTTTGGCTATATTAAACAGAACATAAAAATAAGTTTTCAGTATTAGCCCATTTTAGCTGAAAATATTTGAATATAGTTCAATTTTATTCTTTTGTAATGATAAGTAAAATTATGTTTATCTTCAGCATCGTTAAGAAATTACTTTTCAACAAATAGAGTAAAAAATATATAGAGAAATTTAAATTTATTTTCATTTTTAAAAACTGATCTTTACAAAATATTAATAAATACTTTTTAATTTACATTTCTTATTATATATAAACTATGACTAATCAGATATTATTTTAAATAAAATTAATATAATTTAATTTCAAAGGATCCCAAAAAGATTTGTCACCACTTTCTTTATCTAATTAATTCTCACATTTTACAGTAGAAATTTGAGAATCCAAGTATTTTTCCCAAATAAACAGTAAATTTTTTTATGTAATATAAATGCATAAATCATTTATTTAACTAGAAAAAATGTATTAATAAATCCTTGATGCCTTTTCTAACAGTTTGAATAAAACATATTTTTCTATAAAGGTTACAAATTTTATTTAAATAAATATTTTTTGAAATATAATAGAAGTTTACTATGTTTATTAAATAATTTTTGTTTATTTTCTGTTATTAATTTATATTTTGTGAAAAATTTGTTTAATATTATGCTAACTTTATAAAAAATTTAAAATTTTATGATATATATCTTTTTTTATTATGTAGTAACGAAAGTTCATACTTAATCACATGTGATCAGCCACCCGAGCCAGCCATACCCTGAGAACTAACACATCAAATAACAAATCCGAGATTAAGAACAAGCCATTAACAAAACCAAAATTCAGATTAATTTCTTTGACAAAACCAATCTTATGAATTGCTACATTATTAAGCAAAAAAGCTGAACCTCTAAAATCAGAAATTACAAAACCAGCATCATTTATTAGACTTCTTTTTTTCCACTTTGCCAGATCAAATCTCTGTGGGCCATGACCTAATCTCGAACAAGATCAATAATATGCAGAGCAGCAACGTCAACCTGACCAAACTTATAAACAGATTCAGAAAACCAATTTGCAAATAAATTGTTTTAATTAACAATATTTTCAATAAACTTCAAGTTTTGAGAACATTTATCAGTTAAATTTGAATTACAAAATTTATTTTTTGAAATGCAAACTGAAGTTTTGAAAAAAAAGATAGTTATAAAAAAATTTTTAATTGCTTTTTTTTGAATATTAGGAAATTTAATTTTCAATAAAAATAAAAGAACAAAATTAGGTATTTCGAGTTTATTAGAAAAAAACTCCATTTTAACAAATACTGCATAGAAAACATCTATTTTATTCAAAGTTGCCTTATTGAATATTGATTTTAGTGTATTTTTATATCACTGCCTGTAAAAAACCAACCATTATCTAATATTTATCATTTTAATTAGCGAGGTGAAACACAATCATATATTGTAACTTTATTATCTGGCATAAAGTAGATTATAGAATATTCTACCAATAAAAATTTTAAGAATAGGATATTACTTTTTGAAAAATGTATGATTGAATTAAATAAAATTAAATTTATCTATTTTTGATATAAAAAACTTCATACTTTTTGACAAAGAAATTCAACTGCTAATATTCTGAGCCAAGCAATATGGCAGGCTTATAATCTGTTTTCCTAAACAACAGCACCCTGGAAGAAATTTAAATCTGCCAGAGAATAAAATATTTCTCCAAAAGAGAGTCTACAGTTTTGTTCATTATAAGGTCCATTTTTACCAACAAAATTGCTAAGTATAGCATTTTTAGCTTTGCCATCTTCAAGAGAAACTTTCTTTTCCATCCAACCAATTATTTTTAGAGTTTTATAATTGTGAGTTATACTTGCCAATAAGCTGGCCAGCTTCTTTCACTTTAATTCTACTTACTTTTGCTCCTTTATTATCACATAATCGATGAAAATCAACTGGTGTAAATTTGTCTTGACTGTATTAAAGTAATAATTTAAACTCATTTCAAAGTTAATATTCAAAAAAAGTATTTTTAGCTTTTTTTTGAATCCAATTATCTAGCTGTTTTATATTATGCAATTGAAAAGAATTTAAATCAATATTTAATCATAATGGCTAAATGTTTACAGACTTTTGATGACTATTCAATATGAGATAATAATGTTAAAAATATTTATATAGAATTCTAGATAAGATTCTCGCAAATACATTTAAACCATGCCAATAATCTATAAATACTATCAATAGAGTACAATCTGACAAAAGTTTGAACTGATATACTATCAAGGTATAAAATTGTTAAAATCTTATAATAATTAATAAAAAACCTACTGATTAGCATTATTATCAGCATTTATATAATTTATGTTAAGAATTTTTTATAGATTGCTGCTACTTGATTAATAAACAAGGCACTTAGCAGTTTAAATTGGTTATTAAAAATAAATTAATAAATAATTAAAAAATTTATACATACTTTAACTCATATATAACAAGCAATGTTTCAGCTTTTATTATAATTGTATCTTTAACAATGGTGGGTCTAATACTTCCTTACAACCTAACAATTTGTATCAAAAAAAAGAAGACTCCCATATGGTATTTGTAGTAAATTTTTAAGAAAAGTTCTTATAAAAGCATTATATATTTGGTTTCAAAATTTTAAAATTAGTAAAGCATAAATTGTAATTGACAAGAAAATAACAAACAAAATTATTAAAATTACTTTTCAAGCATTGATTATAGATAGTCAAGAGAAAGATTCATATGGTTAATTTCCAAAAACAGTTCTCATAGAAGTATTGTATATTTGGTTTTTAAATCAATTAAAGATTACACAAAATTTTCAAATTAGTGAAGCTTTAATTATAATTGATGAAAATTAAAAAACAAAATTATTAGGTTTACTTTCCAAGCACCAATTATAAATGATAAACAAACTGTAGAAGTCTATATAGGTGTAAAATAACTTTGAGTCATTTTGGTATTAAATATACCAGCATAAAAATACAATAAATACTGAAACATCCTATAAGATGCTAACAAATATTTGGCTATAGGTATCTATAAAATAAAGACTTATATAGAAATAGGATAACATTAAGTTATTCTGGTAAAGAGTGCTTTAGCATAGAAAACAGCAAGTGCTTAAATGTTCTGTTAGGTATTGACAAATTTTTTTTAAACATTAGCCATAAATATCCATAAAATAGAGATTTATATGAAAGTAGGATATTATTGAATTATTCTAATAAAAAGTGCATTAATATAAAATACAGCAAGCACTAAAATATCTTATTAGGTGCTAAAAAGTCTCTTTTCAAGCATTGGTTATGGGTTTTTATAGAATAAAGACTTATATAGAAATAAGATAACATCAAGTTATTCTGATAAAAAATGCTTTAGTATAAAATACAACAAGTGCTATTAGATACTAAAGAGTCTTTTTCAAACTATCAGCTATAAATATAAAATAAAAACTTGTATGGAAATAAGATAACATTGAATTATTCTGATAAAGAATGTGCTAATATAGAATACAGCAAACATTGAAAGTTTTGTTAGATACTAAGAAGTCTCTTTTTAAGCATTAGTCATAAATATTTATAGAATAAAAACTTATATGAAGGTAGAATAACATTGAATTATTCTGGTAAAGAGCACACTAACATGAAATACAGTAAGTATTAAAATGTTCTATCAAGTGCTAATAAGTCTTTTTCCAAACATTAGCCATAGATATTTATAGAATAGAAACTTATATAGAGATAGAATAATATCAAATTATTCTAGTAGAGAGCACACTAACATGAAATATAGCAAGCATTAAAACATCTTATTAGATGCTAAGAAGTCTCTTTTTAAGCATAGTCATAAATATTTATAGAATAGAAACTTATATAGGAGTAAAATAACATGGAGTTATTCTGGTAAAAAGCACTTTAGCATAAAACACAGTAAGTATTCAAACATCTTATCAAGTGCTAATGAGTCTCTTTCCAAATATCAGCCATAAGTATCCATAGAATAGAAACTTATATAGAAGTAGAGTTATTCTGGTAAAAAGTGCATTAACATAAAATATAGCAAGCACTAAAACGTCCTATTAGATGCTAATAAGTCTTTTTCTAAATATTGGTCATAGGTATTCATAGAATAGAAACTTATATGGGGATAAGATAACATAGAGTTATTTTAGTAAAAAGCATTTTAGCATAGAACACAGTAAGTACTCAAATGTTTTGTTAAGTGTTAATGAGTCTCTTTCTAAACATTAGCCATAAATATTTATAGAATAAAAACTTATATAAAAGTAGAGTTATTCTGGTAAAAAATATGCTAACATGAAATATAGTAAGCACTAAAACGTTCTATCAGATGCTAATAAGTCTCTTTTTAAACATTAGCCATAAGTATTCATAGAATAGAAACTTATATAAAAGTAGAATAACATTAAGTTATTCTGGTAAAAAGTGCACTAACATAAAATACAACAAGTACTGAAATGTCCTATTAGGTACTAAAAAGTCTCTTTCTAAGCATTAATTATAGGTATTTATAGAATAAAAACTTATATGGAAGTAAAATAACATCTAATTATTCTGGTAAAAAGCATATTAACATGAAATACAGTAAGTATTAAAAGTCTTGTTAGGTGTTAAGAAGTTTTTTTCTCAATTTTTTAAACCAAAAAAGTCTTACTTTTTTTAAAAAATCTGAATAATAAAAAATAATATGAGAAAAATAAAGCAATAATAGTAAATATTGATTTATATCAAATATAATACTATATAACCCTTCAAATATTAAGATTAACTATAGGTAGATATACAAAAACTATCAGATATAAATAGAGTTTTTTTTATTTTGTATACAAAAATTCTAAACATGTACTTGTAAAAACTTAGTAATTTCTTTCAAATAAAAAAATTTGAAGACTAAGAAAAAAAGTTTATTATGTGAAATAAATTTTTATTCACAGTTTAGTTATGATGAGTTGAAGTTAAGATGACTTATCTAATAACAATAAAATCGTATTATTTGTATTATTTTTCTATTTTCATGTGATCATATTTATTAAAGCATATTAAGCACTAAGATGTATTTTTTCAGGTCTTAAGTTTTTTGGCGAAACACATTTTTTTGAAGACTTTTACAGTAGTTGGAAAATATTGTACTTACAACCTATACAATCTTTTATTATTTGTTAAAAACATGAATTAACAAATTCTTATTATAATAAAGTTATAGCCAAGATTATCTTAATGTTTAATATGATAGCAAAAATATTAAAAAAATTTTTCCTTATAGTTATAAAGTTCTATTAATTCTCCATGCATAACTCTACAAACAATGCTATCTGAACAGTTTATTTGTATTGAAACCTAAACAAAAGTTAGTATTTCATTACACAATAATTAGTACTTACTGCCATAAATTATTTTAACTGTTTATATTTTCTGAATTCTAACTAACTTTTTTTATTAAATTTACTAACATTTTTAAAAAAATTAGTGTTGAAAAGATTGATCCATATTTCTGAAGTTTTAATTAACACTATACTTATTTCAATTTATATTTCTAATGCTTCTTAATATCTAAACATTATAGCAGTCTGTTTGTAATAATCATGTATTAAATACTGTATATTTTTACAAAAAACAGTAAAAATGTTACAATTTTTTCTACTTAATAAATAAAAAAAGTCAAGCTGTTAAAAATTTTAAGAATATATATTACATATATTACAAATTTTATATAAACTGAATCACAATATAATTCTAATATGTATTTTTATTATTTTCTGTATTAATTTTAATGTTAAACTGGCTTAAATATATTATAACTTTATAAAAAACTGCAAAAAGCTAAATTAAAGAGCTTAAATAAATTTTGTAAATCTGCAAAGCTAAAATGGTTTTTTATATTTATATAAAAAATATACTGTGTTATAAATAAAGCTTAATATAATTATTAATAAGTTCTTTGATAATTATAACTAAATATTTTTACTGTTGAATTTATTTTTTTTATTGTTTAAAGAGAAATTCTAAACTTTAAATAATTTATAAAGGTATTATAAATATAAAAATTTTGTTTTTTATTTAAAAATTATATTTTATTAATTTTTATTGAATTACATTTATTTTTTATATATTTAAAACAGTTAATAATCAACTAATCCAAACTTTTTTGTCTTAGAAAAAAAATTATTTTCAAATATAAGAAAATAAAAACATAATTTTTGTAATTATATTAATTACAAATAAAAAATACTGTTTATAATTTTTTTTTAAATTAATACTAGAAAACAAATTATTCAAAAATTATACTTGAATAAAATAAAAAAAGTTAAAAATATTATACTTTTAATTTTATGTAAATTATTAACTTGTTTTTTTTGCCTAAAAAATTTTAAAACTTTAGACTTTTAAAGTCATTTTCAAAAGTGCTTTGCATAAAGAAATATTTTTGTTAATTGTTTATTAATTTAATTAATTTTTTTTATATTTAAATATTGATTTTAGATTTTTAATATTTATATCAATAAGTATTCAAATAATCGAAACTAATTATATTAAAAAAGTTATTTTTAAAGATAAAAAACAAAAGAATAGTATTTAAAATTATATATATACTATAAATAAAACATACCAATTATAATTTTTATTAAATTAATACAGTTTTTATTAGGATTATATTATTAATTAATTTTATATTTGAAATATAAACATATAGTCATATACTATTTTGATTTTTTTTTTAAAAAAAATTAATATAAACAAAACATATTATAAAAACAAATGGTGGTAATTAATTTTAAATAACTTTTTTTATTAAAGTTTTATTTTGCTTTTTTTCTGCTTATTTTAATTATTTTTACTGTTAAATTCATTTATTTTTTTAAAATTATTTATTAAAAATTTATAATAATAAAATAAAATAAAATAAATATGTTAAAAAAACATGTTTAAATATAATAATTTGTCACAGAAAAAAGATTTAATTGTCCAATTTTATATTAAAAGTAAAATATAAAAAAAAGAGTTTAATAATAATTAATAAGTTTAGATTAATTAATATATAATGTTTATTTTTTGTATATTTTAGAATAATTATATAAAAAAACAGTTTTGTTAAAAGAGTTTTGGTAAATTTTGATTTTAGTAGAAGTATTAATTTTATCTTTAATATTTTTTGTTATTGTTATCCGCTGAAATTTAAATCATAATTACTGTTAATAATAATAAAAATTTAAGCCAGACTTATAGTTATTACAAATCAAACTATTAAACCAAAATTATAATTATTACTAAGCAAAATTTAGACCAAAAATTGCTCTAATTTTAAATATAACAGATCATTTATTAATTTTTTTTCTTATTTAAATTATAATGCAAACTATTTATAGTTATCAAACAATTTATATAATTTTAAATTGTATCTAGTTTTCCAATTTTAATAATATTAAAAAACTAAACTGTAAATATGATAGATTAAGTTTTTCTCTTTCACATTTATGGTTTAATTTTTTGAATTATATTATATTTTATAAAGTTATTAAAGTTTAAAATTAGCCACTTTTATTATTAATTTTTATTTTTTGGATGCTGATCAATCAGATTTTAGCCAATTAGCAATCATTAAAGTTATATTACTACGTGATAAATTATTAAAGTATTATTATTTTCAGAAAGGCTTTCAATTAATATTAATCTAATCTTTAGATAGTTACTTTTTTATAAAGATATAGTATCTTTTGGTTTGCATGTTTTCTGCTGATAACACAGCATCATTAATTATAAATATTTTATTCACACCACTACCATATTTGGTTGTCATTATCAAGACAAAAATCCAAATATCAATATTGTTTACATCAGGTGTCAAAGAAATCATAAAAGTACTATAAGTGATTATTAGAGAATTTAGAAATGTTATTTGTGCTCTATTTGTGACTTTGCATCTTTTTCGATAAACATCAAAAACAACTGGCTTTGGTACTGGGAGCAGCAGATTTAAGGCAAGAATTGGAATGACTGTGACATAATTAGCTGTTGGCTCAAGAGTAATACTGTAGGCAAAATGTTTGGTATTAAGAGACATTGTAAAAAATTGATTACTCACCTCAACTCTTATACCTTAAAGCAAGGGTGTGGCTCAAAATTTATGAAAAAAATTAATACAATTAATTTTTTAATAAATAAACTCTGCAGTAAATTATAGATGGCTTATTTTTTTTTGCAGCATCATATATGCAACATATGTTCTTCAATGACTGATGTTTTGAACACTTCTTTTTCATAAAATTTTAGAAATAAATTGTGTTTTGTCTGATGAGAGAAATGATTAAAAGCTTAAAAATATAAAGCATAAGAATAGTATTTATGATTAAAAATTAACTTGATCAGGTCTAAAAAAAAAGAATTTGCAAATTGTTTTTGCAATTTATGAAAGATAAAAAACAGTAAGCAACTTTGAAAATTTTGACCAGTATCATTTTTATTATAATGTAAATACTTACTTTAAATTTACAAATAACTTTTTAATGACTATAATGTTACATTTCAAAAAATTGCTTGGATCTAAGAAATATACAAAATTCTTTATAATAAAAGTTTCTGGTTAAATTTAATATTTGAATGATGAATTATACCAAAGAAAAATATAATGACTAAAATACCTATTGTGTATTTGACCAAATCATGATTTAGTTTTAGAATTGGTTTTTTAGGCTGTAAAAAAATTTCAATTGTTGAATATTTCAATAACTTATTAGAATGTAATATATTATTACAGGAGTGTTTTCTTGGTATATTTTAATTGTTGATCTTCCGTTTTAATTGCAATCAGTCTCTTGTGAGTTTCTCAATTTTTTTGTGTTGGATATTAATGATAATGTACTGAAAGTTTTTTCTTGATGTTGTGATGTAAGTCTTCTCTTTAATTCTAGTTGTCTTTGTATGTTGTGTACTTTTTTCTAGAGGCTAATCTGAAATCTACCTGCTGTCTGGGGTCTTTTCTGAAGCTATTTTTGCAATTGCCTAATGTGTTTCTTTAATCTAGAAACATGGAATGTTAATGGCCTTTTTGCCATTTTCCTAAGTATATAATAAAGTTTTTTCAATTTAATTAGTAACCACGTGAATAATTTTGATCAGAAATTATTCTTTCAAAGAGTTCAAAAATAGAATGATAGTTTTATTCACTAGAGAGGGTATGTGAATTCTATTGTTAATCTCGTAATTGTGATGTTCATTCAATTTATTATTTTTATTAATTCTTTTTGAATAAGATTTTATTTAGATATTTGTTGCTTTAAGTTGAAGCTGTTTTATTCTTCATTATTAAAAACTATTGTATATATATATAATTATTGTTTTACAAAATAACGTCTTGTAATACTCTATTTCTGTTATTTCTAAATAGTGGTTGCTGCTATTGTAAAATAGTGCTTGCTGCTTTTGCACAATAGTGCTTGCTGCTTTTGCACAATAGTGCTTGCTGCTATTGCATGAGAGTGCTTGCTGCTATTGTAAAATAGTGCTTGCTGTTATTTGTAAATTATTTCTTTTTATAAATTGTTGCTGTGCTATTTCATGATTGGCTAATTTATATTATTTATAATTCCTATTAAATTCTTGAACTGTAACAATATAATAACTTATCACAGTAATCAAAAAACTTACATCAGTTGGTGTTAATTTAGAGGAATCAGATTGTAATTGAAAGATCTTTGGCTTTACCTTGATTGAAAGAACTGAAGTTGTCTTAAAGCCCATAAACTTGAATAGCTCTTTTTTGTTAGTGTTGTATATTTTCTAACGAATTCATTTTGATGCAAAAAATGTATAAAACGTATTAATTTAAGTAGATAAAACCCAGATTTTTTTGTAAAGGCCTAATAAACTTCTCACTTGTAAAAATTTGGCATCTTTGAAAATGTGTGAATTATCATTAAAATACATGGCATTTTCGAAATCAATTGCAAGTTCTGATCAAATTCATAAATAGATAATATTTTTTTCGAATTTTCTACTGATGTGATGTAAAAAACATATGTCAAGTATTAAGTGACCAATGAGAAAGAAGTACATAGTACCAATCTCAATCATGTTTAAGGATCTTGGTTCTTCAATCACATTATAATATTCTGAATATTCTTTTTTGGATGGTAAATTCATAAATAATTCAGCATATTGTTGACCACTGAATATGAAAATAAGAGGTTACAACTAGGCTGTAATACTAAAATTGAAATCTATCTCAAATATCTTTACTTACTATCTTTTTGATCAACAATTATTTGCAATAAATCTTTTATCAGCTCTGAGGGATTGGTTTCAATTTGAAAATTGGGTTTCTTTTGAGTTGGTTATTTAATTGTCAATATTAAACTTTTTTGCCTAAATTCTTTGTCATAAGTCAAAGAGGTTTTTGTGGTAACTATTTTTATTGATGTTATCTGAATTTTTGGCTCAGATGATCTCCCCAATCTCAAAAAAAATTTTTTTTGATAAATGCTGAAGGCGTTTTTTTTGATTGCTTCTTATTCAGAACTACAAAACAGAAATTAAAGTTTAAATTGGAACCAAAAAGATTTAAAAAATAGATATATACTTGAATTAAAAACGCCATTTCCATTGTAATACAATTTTATTGTACAACATTACACAGTTTAAATCTTTTAATTCTGTCTAAGCATTAATTACACACTAGATTAACATCACATTATATAAAAAAATGCCACTTAATTTTAAAGGAAAAAGAAAAGCTAAAAATCAAATTAGAAATGCAAAAGGATCATATAAAAAAACACATCGTACCACTTCAATAAATAATTATGATATTGAAGTAAATAAATTTAACAGACTGGATGTTAGATTTAGAAAGTGGGGCAACAATGATGACAGTAGATAGAATAATACAAAAGATATGGAAGCCACAATTAGAATAAATACAAAATTAAAAAAACTTAGTTTAGTATAGAAAAATGACAACCATCTAAAAAAAAAGAAGTGAAGTCTTTACATGACAAAAAAGATACCAAAGTCAACCTATTACAATAAATATAAACCAAATAGTTTATTCATCAAAGCAGCAGCTAGAACTAAAAAAATTACTACTTTTTTTAATATTAGTAATGCTCAAATTACAGACTTACAATGGCCCGAATGTAATGAATCTTCAAGCAATTCAGAAAGTAAGATTGATCTGTATACTAATCAAATAAAAAAAGGGCAAGAGTTAAAAAAACATTTAGAAAAACAACATGCTTAGTTAACTGTCTTCAAATATAATTAAAAAAGAGCTATTTTTGAATATCTTACCTTGTTAAATAATAATAATAGACATGGAAAAATTAATGCCAGTTTGAAAATTGCCCAAAAGGTTTTTATTGATGGTAATATATAGAAAGCATGAAAAATTCAATATTTTGCAAAGTATTGATTGCTTAATGATAAGTTTCCAACATCAAAACATGGAAAACACCAAAAAACAATTAGAATAATTGATGATGAAAACATTGTGGAAAGATGTCATATTTGGATTAGAAACCAAAATTTCAATGTCACTTTAGCCATATTTAAAAAATTCATTGAACATAAATTGTTTTCTAATATTGGAATAATGAAAGAAAAAATTATTAGTCTTATGCCTGCAATAAAATGGCTCAAAATTTTTGGTTATTCATTCTAACAACAGCATCAAGGCTTATATTATGATGGACATAAAAGAAATGATGTTTTGCAATCTCGAAAAAAATTTTTAGAAAAAATATATGAACATGAAAAATATATGTTAAAGTATGAAGGTGAATTTATGGATCAAATACATCCTAACTTACTTAATGAAAAGAAAAAAAGAGTTCTTGTAGTCCATGATGAATGTATTTTTTATTCAAATGATGGCAAGCATGGCATATGGGCTGAACATGAAAATTTGCCACTAAGAAAAAAAGGAAATGGAAGATCAATCATGGTTAGTGAATTTCTAACTGAAATTGATAGACGTTTACGTTTACAACAAAATGATATAGAAAACTATTCTAATATACCAGAAGAGACATGATACTATTTGCAACCTGGTATAAATCAAAATAGTTATTAGACAGCAAACCATCTTCTTAAACAAATTAAATATAAAGTAATTCCAATTTTTGAGAAATTATATTCAGATTGTACAGCTGTATTTACTTTTAATAATAGCTTTAATCATGTAGCATTTAGTAAAGATGCTTTAATTGTAAGCAGGATGAATTTAAGTCCAGGTGGAAAGCAATCATTGATACAAGATACTTCTTTTGGATTAGATAATTAATTACAATTGATGATCTTCCTGGAAACATATTCAGATGAAAAACTTTGAGAATTGCTTAAAGGAATTAAACAAGTATTAATAGAATGAGGAAAATGGGCATTAAAAGAATTAGTATTAAAATGTCAAAAATACAAAAGATTCTTCAAGAGTTTCTTGTTGTGCACATCGAGTAATATCTTTGAAATCTAATTTTTTTGCTCAAAAAAATGTAATTGAATAATTAATCAAAAGTATGAGACATAAGTGCATTTTTTTTCCAAAATTTTATTGCGAATTAAATTTTATTGAAAGATATTAGGGAGCTGCTAAAAGATATGTACATAGCAAATGTGAATATTCATGAAAAGAATTACAAAGAACAGTGCCTGAAAGTTTTAAATCAGTATCTTTAATAACTATTAGACGATTTTCAAGAAAATGTTGGTGTTATATGAATCTTTATAGAAAAGATCTTAGTGGAAAATTAATAGAATATGCTATAAAAAAATATAAATCTCATAGAAGAATTCCAGATAATATTCTTGAAGAATTAGACAAATTAAATAATATTCAAACTTTGTAATACTGTATTTGGTTTTATATTATATGTTATTTAAATAGACCAAAATATTTTATTTATTAATTAATTAAAAAAAAACATTGTTAATGTAAATAATATAATTATGTGTTTTTGAGTATTATAAAAACAGTTCTTTGTTAACTTTTAAATCTCTTCCTAGTTCTTTCTTGGTGATGATTCTTTTCAAAATACTTTCAAAGTTGAATCCAAAAAAAACGTTTTTGTCAGCATGCTGAAGAGAATTATTATTAAGAAGAAGAGAGTGCTATTTTTAAATAATATTATGGTGAATGAAGTTGCGCTCTAAAGATTTTTAAGGTAATTAATAATTTTTTAATATAACAAAAAATAAAATATAATAGATTTTTTTATAAATTAGATTTAATTAAAATTTTATATAGTGTTTTAGGAAAAATATTTTCAAAAAGAGGATAAAAATTATATTATCGATTACTTCATTTATATTATTTAAATGAGATTTTCTAAACAAACAATTAAGCTTGATACATATAATTTTTTTTTAGTGTATCTTTCAAAAATTATAAATAATCTATAAAACTCTTTTATATCCTTCTTAAAAATCAATAAAATAGGTTCTTTTTAATAATCAAATACGATTCAAGGTTGATTTTCCGAGAAAATTTAATATTATTATTGGAATTTGTATGGTATCAGTTTTTTATTTTTTGATACAAGAAAACCAGAGCGGCAGCTAATTAGCCTCTAAAGTAATAATTCAAAAGTGTAAAAAACTAGATATAAACTATACCTCTCCTACTATAATTAATTGGATAAATCAAATCCATATTCCACTAAAAATTAATCAAACCAAAAAAAGTTCAGAATCATAACTTAAAATACCAATTTTAACTGATAAATAAAGTGTTAATTGTTTCCTTGGATATTGCATTCATAATAAATATATTTGACTGTCTTGGTCTAAATAATGTTGGCTCGACAATGCCTGGTTTACAAATTAAAGGTGTTTGAAAATAAATTTAGTCTTAAATAAAAGTTTTTTAAAAAAAAATTTAATATATATATATATATTTCAAATATTGTTCATTAGTGGGGTTCAATTTTACGAATATTTACCAATTGAAGGCTTTTTAATAATAGCGTTTTGCAGAACAAATAATTATCTCAACCGCATTTAAATTTTTAATCAAATAAAATTTTGAAATATTAATACTTCTTTATTTATATTAGAAATTAACAAAAAGACAATGAGCTGCTAGAAATCCAAGACAAGTTTCAACTTATTTTAATAATGATATAAAGTTGCCCAAAGAATTTCTAGTAAGGTAGAAAGTTTTAAAGAAATTATGAGAATCTATAGGAGAAAAAAATTGAATGATTATGGTGCAAACTATTTATAATCATCAAAAATGTAGATCAGTCCGAAATTTTAAATGATGATCTTCACGTGTTTTTATTTATATAATTAAATTTTATTGGTTAATATACATGTGTTTTTAATATATTATTTATAATAAAAAATAAAATTTTATTAAATTTTATAATTGTATATTCAAAAAATAAAGGTTTGTTTACCTGGAACTTTAAAAGAGCCAAGTTAGCTTGGTACAAAGCTCGAGTAAGTTGAGCTCAAGCTGAATTTAAGCCAAAATTTTTAAAGCTTAGCTTAGTTTTATTAACTTATATATAATATGTGTTATGTGAATCATATGTCTTAAACAATTTTATGAACATTACCATTTTTGCGCAAAACTTATAGATTAAAACATATTATCAATAATAATGGATCAGTTTAGGGCTTAAGTTTAACAAAGATTATTTAAAAATAACGAAAGATTAATCTGCACTTATTAAATTTCGAAAAAAAATGCTTTCCAAATTGTTCTTAATAACAAAATT
Source organism: Geosiphon pyriformis (assembly GCA_016748015.1). Taxonomy (NCBI): domain Eukaryota; kingdom Fungi; phylum Glomeromycota; class Glomeromycetes; order Archaeosporales; family Geosiphonaceae; genus Geosiphon; species Geosiphon pyriformis. Next base: position 7,635 of record JAAOMT010000052.1, on the reverse strand, counting down.
TAATATAAATGTGAATTATGCGTTTTCTACACGTGACCAGCCACCCGGAATTATTTCCAATTTATAATATGTATAATAATTTTTTAAAAAACTATTATTAAATAAAGAAAAAACTTTTTTAAGAATTTGCTACAAATTTTTTATTATTACTATTGAAATTTTTTTTAAAAAAACATTATGTAAAAAACCGGTAAAAACATTTTTTAAATATAATTATAAATGTAGTTTGTCATTTTTTCCTGTGCGAGGAATTCTTTGGGCTGGATGAACTCCGGCTTTATTTTTTATACAGTTAAAAACCCTTTTTTACTCTTATCAGAAAAGAAAAATTTGAGAAACTGCCTTCATAACTGAGTTTACTTTCCACTATTTCGACTTTTCGACCTTTTTTTACAGCAAAATTAGCATACACACAATATAAATCATTCACAAATAAACCAGCCTCATCTCCTCCGGCTCCCGGATGGATTTCCATTAAAATATTTTGGCTGTTCCCTTCTTCCTCAATTATTTATTAATAAAAGCAATTGCAACAGTAAATATAAAAAATTTATCAACCAAAAAATTTCAATATTGAAAAATTCAATTATTTTTAAATTATTGAAGTAATCAATCAATTAACATATAAACTATAAATTTATTGTTTAATAAACAAATATTTAATTTTATAACAAAAAATATTCTTAGTATTTAAAAATAATAATTATTTTAATAAAATAAAAGATTTTCAATATTAATATAATAAATACCCAATAAAATTAAAATTAATTAAAAAATAAAACAATATAAAATATTTTTTATAACTATTTTCAAAATTGAATTGTTTTATAAAACAAATAATAATTACAAAACATGAAGTAAAATTTTTATTAATTAATTAAAATTTTAATTTGTTTTTTATTTAAAAATTAAAAACAAGATTTATACTTGGTTTTAAATCAAGTAAAAAAAAAATGTTTTTTTTAGAATTCTAATTGATTTTAATAAAATAATTAACAATTAATGTTTGATAGTTTTAAAAATTAATTAAAAAAAACAATTGTTAATTTGATAAAACGTTTAATTTTAATTAATTTTTTATTTCAATTTATAATATTTTTAAAATTATATATGTGTACAAAATAATTTATAAAACATATTGACATAATAGAAATAGTTTAAAATTTTTGTTAATTTACAAAATATAATTTTTTAAGATTTAGTATCATATTTTTTTGATAACATCAAAAAATGTTCTCAAAAGATTTTATTAAATTATTGCTGTTATATTAAATTAGTTAATTTGTAATAATATTTTATTGTTTATTTTAAAAACTTGTTAAATAAAACATTGACCCGATAATTAATTTTATATGCAAAAATAGTGTTAAAGTTTTTAATCATTTGACTTTAAATTATAAATTGTTTTTTTTTGGCTATAACAAAACTTTAATGTTTTAATTTATTGTTTAATTTGGTTGGTTAGTTTATTGTTATGTGCTCAAATTATCTGGTTAATTAACTGTAAAAACTCAAGTCTAAAATTTGATTTTAAAATAAATTTTACAAAAAAGCCAATTTATGTTTTATTTATAACAATATGAAAAAACTTACTAATACAAGTTTTTATAACAATAAACCAGATAAAAACATTAATAAGTAATTAAAATGAATAAAAAACAGTTTATTTATAAATAAATTGTAGTTATTAAAGCAAAAATATTTTAAGCCATTTGAAATGATTACTCATTAATTTTTCAATTTTTATAAGTTTTTTTTGTTTTTTAAATTATCTTTAAAAGTAATAAATTTTAGTTTATTTTTAATTCAAGAGTATTAAGTAATAAAAATAATTTATCACCATAAATTTAGTTTTATATTTTTATAATATAAACAATCTTTTGTCAACTCTTCAGATTTAATTTTAGTTGCCAAAATGCAACAGATCAATAATTTTTTGATGTGTGTTTTAACACATTTACTCTTATATTTTTTATTTTTATTATTTATATGTTAAAATATTTTTAATAAATATTATTGTCCGATTCAGAGTAAACTAAAACGAAAATTTGGCAAATATTTTAGCTTTTGATAATGTGATTTTCTCGAAATAATTAATTTATATGTCACGCATTCTCATTGAAATTGCTTCATTGAATAAGGATTTTTCCATGATAAAATTCATTAAACAGTTTCTAAACAATGTTTAATTAAATTGGTGTATCGACACGCCAAAAATCCAAGATAAAATTTACACCAGTGAGAGCCAAGGAAATTACTTAAACTTATTATTAAAGCCTATCATTGATAAAGTAGAGTGATATACCTTTTCTTGATATTAAGAATTTTTTTTGAAGGCAGCATTTCGATTGTTACGCGAAAAAATCTCATTTAAATTAAAATAGCAATAAGACAATCACATTTGAGTTCCCAGACGATCTCTACCCGTTTAATCAATCTGGCCGAGGAGTTGTTTGTTTTCAACGTTTCTAATTTTTCAAGGCCTAGCCTTTTCAGGAATGTGATTAGAGTTTGAAATCCTTATTTATTAGCAAGACGAACTCTTTCTTTACCCATACAAAATATTCAAGGCTTAATAATCTACTTGTTTTGGTTGAAATCATCAACTGAAAACGCAACTTCAACCCTCGACTGGCTTGAAGGAACATTGATTGTTATCAAAGAAAATTTGGCCATTTTTCCAGCTATTGAATATTCAAAAGTTGCTGAATTAGTGAAAAAATATCTTGTGCGCAATCAGAAAACACCTGAAAATTTGTTCAATTGCTTGAATAAGAAAAATCCAAAGCGTTCGATAGACAATATTTTATTCGGCTTTTCTTTAGAACATGGGATTGGAACTATCCCTAATTTAACAAAAGCATTTTTGGAATATCAGAAAGCAGCGAACGCAAAAGATTCTCTTGGACAATTCTTCTTGGGACGTTGTTATGATACTGGAACTGGTACTTCTCAAGATCAAGGAA
>JAAOMT010000223.1:91627-126751 GCA_016748015.1 Geosiphon pyriformis | reverse complement strand
TACTTTGGGATAATATACAGACAAAGTGGCTAATTTTGATTCTTTTGTGGTTTTTATCATTAAAGCTTTTCCCAAAATATCACACGATCAAAAAAAACTTTTACCTTGTTTACCGTGCGTAAATGACTTTCACGCATCCGAGATTCTTCAAGCAGTTGTTCATGCTGCTGCTTGTCTCGTTGAGCTGTTGTTTCTATATCATGGTATTCATTCTAATAAATGATTTTTTCCAATCTTATTACAATAGTATAGCGAAGTTTCTTGAAAGAGGTATGTATAAAAATCTCCTTTACCAATTTGGTCTCTAAAATTCCAATTTCAGTGCGCAAACCATTAATTGTTTCCTCCAATTTAACAGCTTGTTCTTTCAAGGACCTATTTTCAAATTCTAACATTTGAATTCGACCATCTTCTTCTCTATATTTTCTCAATGCAACATTGGCTTCCTCTTCTCTGTTTTCGACCATATGTTGAACAATCGATAATTCTTGTTCAGCATTGTCCCTAGCCAATTTGAAATCTTCGACTTGTTTCTGTAATGAGGAGATTTTCTTTTCTGATTCGCTTTTGATCTCCATAAATTTGATTTTTAGAGTTTCCAATTCTTTGGATTTTTCTTTATCCGATCGTTTCTTATCCGATAACTCTTCTTCCATAGCTTGTGCTCGTTCCTCGCATTCCTTTAACTGATGGGTCAATTCGGTAGTACGATGCTGTAAATTTTCCAGCAACGATTGTGATGATTCGAATTCCGCTTCTTTAATTTGGTATTGATCAAACAAAGAATCCTTTTCCTCGCGTAACTTTCCGCTAATTGACTCGAGTCGAGTGATTTGTGCCGACTTAGCTGTGATTTCCTTATTTAAGCGAGCTGTCTCTTGTTTCAATGTTTGACTCGAGGTTTGCTCGATGTTCGCTATTGAATCTTGAAATCGAACAATTTCTTCACTCAGTTCACGGTTTTCTTCTTCCAATACCGTAATTTTTTGCTTTAGATTTTTCACAACTGAAAGGGATTTGTTATGCTTTTCCTTTTCCTCAGTATGCTGCTTTTGTAAATTTGCAATTTCAGAGTTATGGTCGTTTATGGTGGCTTTAGCTATCGATATAGAGTCTTTGAGTTCTCTTTCACGAGACATGGAAATATTTAATCGAGATTCAACATCAGATAATTTTTCTAACGCAGTAGTTTTTGCACTATGAAGTTGAGTAATATCTGATTCGAGCAGTCGATAGTTTTTCTCTTTTAAAGTTAATTTCTCCTTTGATCGATCCAATTCCACCGAAATATTAATAAATCTTGCCTGAGATTTCTCTAAATCTTGAATTAATTTATCTTTCCCATTAATTAGTTCATCACGTTCTTTCAAAAGTTCATTGATACGTTGATTTGAGGACTTTAATTCTTCATTCAAAATCATGAGATCGTCCTTTTTGACAAGTTCTTCGTTAGTTTGTGTTGATTGTGATGTTGTGTCTCGGCTTTCTTCAATTTCTGAAACTTGGGCTTTCATACAATCTATAGTCGACTCTGATATTTCTTTAAATGAAGAGGAAATTTCTTCTTTTTCAGATTGCAGTTTGATTAGGTTTTTATCTTTCTCGTCGATAGGAGTCGTTAATATACCGGTAGAAATTTCTAGATCCTCAATATGCTTTTTCTGCTTTGCTGATTGTAATTCTTCAATTATTGATGATTTTTCCTTTTCTAGTTGTTCTACTTTTTCACGATAACTTTCGATGTTCTGATGCAACTGCTCAATTGTGAATGTCATTGTATTTAAATTTTCAATTTCTTTCTCCTGTTTAGCCTGGCTTAATTCCTGACTTCTAAGCATCGAATCAATGCGTCGCTCAAGCTCCTCAATCTTTGATTCGTATTCAGTTTTGATGCTATCGATTTCTGTGCGATGTACTTCATATTTTTCTTGATCTTGCTCCTCAGTTCGATCTTCAAAATTTTGGGCTACTTGAAGAGATTCACTCATTTTTGCGCTAGATTCTAATTTATTCTTCAATTCGATCAGTTCCTATAAATAAATTTAGAAAACTTGAAATTAATAAATTTAACTAGACCCGTCGTAAACTTATTATTCTCTAATTTAACATACCTCTTGCTGTTTTTCTAGTTTATTCTGAAGTCCTTCGATAATTTCGGATTGGGAAGAAGCTTCTATTTTATGAATTTCATGCAATTTTTCCAATTGTTGGTTTTGCTCTAGAGTCGAGAATAAATGGGTGAATAAATGAAAAGTAAATATAAACAAAATTTGACTCATTTAAACTTACCATCATAATCTTGGGTTAGCCTTTTTATCTCTTCCATTGACATCTATATTTGGGGATTAAAGTAATAAATTTGATTGGCTATTAGAATATAGAGTTTTCTGATCTGATCAACGATACTTTCGAAAAGGAAATTTTGTAATAAGAACCTCACTCCTAACAATTAAATTTTTCAGATGTGCTTCAAACGCTTCCACATCTGTTATCCCATCTAAATCTGTATTCTTTTTTAAAACCTCTTCAATCGCTTTTTTCTCACTAACCAACTTATCATAGGATTTTTTTAAAACTATTACCAAAACAAAAATTGATTTAATCAATAGGTTTTAGAAAATTAACATAATCTGTGACGTACCTGGAACCCGAGCCTCATATTTTTTCAATTTTGCCAGTTTCAGTCGAACTTCTTCAGGTAACGAGTCATAATTTATATCCTTAACTTTCTCCTCTTCACCTTCCCCTACTTTTTCCTCATCATCACCTTCCGAGCCGATTTCCTCGTTAATTGAAAGTTGGGAACTTGCAGCTCTCAAATTCTTCACGAGACTACGCCGAACAGAAGGAAAGTAACCAGCATTAGGATTATTTGAAGCATTTTCTTCATTGGAATCGGCTAATCTTTCACGTTGTTGTGCAACTTGTTGGAGACCATTATTCAAGCGACCCTTCAAGTTGCTCAAGTTTGAAAACATATTATAACCGCAAGAGTGTCTTTGAGTTGACACAATAAGTGCGGCATTAATAATACTAAACTTGTTATTTCTTAAAGTAAGGTAATAATTTAGGCTCAGTTTGGATCTATAATGAATGTTTAAAGAAAATCTACTACCCATTACGAGCAAAAGTCACATAAACACGTGGTTCGGAAAATTCTATTTCTTTTTTTGGAAATTGGCAAGGTTCTCGAGTCAGATTGTTCGGATCCTGATTTCAACAGTATCCCTTGAAATATTTTTCCATTGTTGAAAGGAAATAAAGTGTTGATGAAAACCATACACACAATTCTCGCAATGAATTATTTTCTTAATCTCAGATTAAAGCATAACTTAGATTGTGGACAAACATAACAAAAGTCTTTTTTGTATTAAAATCACATCAATCACTTGACCCCTGACTACCTCAATCCAAATCCTCTACTTCAATTGCCTGGTGAATCTTTTGTAATGCGAAACAAAATATCTAAATACATCCTTGTAAAACATCTTCACTGCTGTGCTGCGCTTGTACAGCAATCAATAATATAAATTTTGAAATTCGTTGCCTTTTGCGTTAATCTACACCAAACAAATTACCGCCGATATCAAATTCCCTTACTTGTTTCAACACTATCAATAGAATTCCAATAGACTTTTTCCCACATAAAAATAGACACTTCATAGACGTTTATATCCCAATTTCCTCAAAGTTTCAGAACTTGCTTTACAACATAATGTCGACAGGAGCGCAACTAGAGCAAGTTTCCAGCATCGTGAAAGAAGAAAGTTTTGTTTCTGCGAATGAAACTTTGTTAAAAAATGAAAAAGGAATCCTCAAATCTTTAGAAAACACAGAACTACAAAAGCAAGAGGAGGAGAAGGAGTATAAGAAGTATAAGGAGGAGGAATTGGTAGAGGAGGAAGAGAATGTGTTCGATTTCGATGACTATTCCTCTAGTTGTGAAAACAGTACATATAATAGAGAAAGCGAAGATGACTCAACCACACAGCAAGAATCAAACAGTTCATCTGAGTATAGCATAGATAAACCCGGTTCCCAAGCTTCTTCACTTTATGAAGAGGAAGTGCAAAGTAAAAATTTGTCAATTTCTTCTTCTGTATACGAAGAAGGGGCTTCCATAAATACAGATGATGAGAATTCTAGAGATCCAACGAGTTTTGAAAAAAAAACCGAAAAATCAGACTCTAAAGACGTCCACATTGATACCGAAAGTCGAGCTTCGAATAATGAATCACTGAATTTCGATTTTACCAGCACTGAAAATAGTGTTATAGATCACTCAAGTGAAACTTTATCAGATAACGAAGAGAAATCTGGAGAAAAAGATGAAGTAAATGAGGAGAAATATTCAGTTCCTATTTCACCCATCTCGCAACTTGTAACTCAAGTGAAAGAGGATCAATCTGCAACTCCTATTTCAGATATCTTACAGCCTGAAAATCAAGACTCAGCTCATGAATTGACATCTGATGTTCAGCAAAGTTCTAAAGAATCTAGGGAAAAATATAAAACAAATAGACCTTCAAGCATTATAGTTCCCATCAATACAGATTCAATGCAAGATATACAATTAGAGGAAGATGAAGTCAAGGATGAAGAAACTAATTTGTCAAAGTCAAACTTATTTTCCTCAGTCTTATCAGATGATACGGATTTTGATTCAGTTTCAGTGAAATCTGGTTTCTCTTCGGTGTCTTCACTTCATCAAGTAGAATTAACGAAAAACCCAAACAATTCTGTAAAGGACGTGGAAGACGAAAGAGGAGCAACCGATAATCGAATGTCTGTTGCATCTCTTGGAGAAAATCCGGATTTAAATGATATCTCACTTGATGATGAAACAATAACCCAAGAGGAAGAATCTGTCGGATGGAGTTTTCCTAAAAACTTACAGACACCTGTAAAATCTTTAACTTCGTTCATTAGTTCATTCTCATTACCGTCGACACCAACTGTTGAACACCACCAAAATGGCAATGAAGAAGTTGATAGTCAGAATGATATCAATTATCCAAAAACACCAAACTCAGGACGTTCCTTTACATCTCTCTTCAGTCTACGCTCTGGAATTTCATCAACTTCGACCATGAATGATCCAGATTTGCGTCGCTTCTCCAACGCGTCTTTAATATCCCAAAATTCGAATTATGATTTACTTTTGGCAAAGATAGACAAAGAAAATGAAATATTGACCGCAAATCCTCGTGCCAGGCGTATGTCTATGCAAGGAATGGAAGAGATTAAGAAGAGTTTTGAACGCGTTCAACATAATATTTTCGAAAAGCAAGTTGATGATGGTATTGATTGGGGTAAATTATTCATTTTTATGGTATTTTTCGAGTCTTGATCATATCTATTTTCGGTTTGAGAATTTATAATCTAATTAAAAATGATTGATTAGACTTTTGGGGGCAGATTATCTCGGATTACGAGACGGTCGCCAAGTCTCAACCTCGTCAACTTTCCCGTATGATTCAAAAGGGAATTCCTTCCGCATTACGTGGCATGATATGGCAGCTCATGTCAAAATCCAAAGATGCAGAATTGGAATCTACTTATGCTCAACTTCTCAAGGAAACAAGTATTCATGAGAAATTGATTATGAGAGATTTAAATCGTACTTTTCCCAAGCACGAATATTTTCAAGATCAAAATGGGATAGGACAAGAGGGATTGTTCAATGTGGTCAAGGCTTATTCTTTATTTGACAAAGATGTAGGATATTGCCAAGGAATATCTTTTGTTGTTGGGCCCCTATTATTGCAAGTAAGTCTATCCTTTACTGCCATTAAAAGTATGCTATCCATCTACATTTTGCGTTTTCAAATTTTGAACATCTTCTGGCCACATTTAGATGCCTGATGAAGAAGCCTTCTGTGTTCTTGTTCGTCTGATGACTTTTTACAATATGCGAGGACATTTCCTACCGGGTATGGATGGGCTTCAACTTCGTCTTTTCCAGTTTGATCGTCTTGTGGAAGAAATGCTTCCCAAATTACACCAACATCTACAAGCACAAGGAATTGATTCGTCGATGTACGCGTCCCAGTGGTTTATGACTCTTTTTGCCTATAAGTTCCCGCTTTCTTTAGTATTAAGGATCTATGATGCCATTTTCACCGAAGGGTTAGAAGCTCTATTTCGCTTCAGTATTGCTTTGCTTAAGAGGAACGAAGATCGGCTTGTACATATGGAATTTGAGACATTGTTGGAATTCTTAAAGAGCGGTCTCTATACGAGTTATCAGGTCAGTATGATTCTCCATTTTGGATTTATGGTTCAAAATAATGCTCATACTTTCTAGAAAATTAACTAATCTCTGCTATCCTTAAAAGATTAACGATTTACCAACCAAGAGTGGGACAAAGGAAACTGAATATAATACAAACGAATTCGTCCAGGATGCTTATTCAATTCGCATTACTATAAAAAGGTTGAACAAATATCAACAACAATTTCTTGCGTATCAAGAAGCAGAACGTCAAGCCAGAGCAGCCGAAACAATCGCAATGGAAAGGCTACGTCTTTCCAATAATCAATTATCGCATCAGGTGAAAAATTTAGAAGGCAGTCTACAAACACTGAATCGTGAACACATTGATATAGCGAATGAACTGATCAATACAAAGATAGAACTCGCTAAGATCAAGGATGAGAATGATTCCCTTCATCATACCGTCAATGATCTCAGGAGATCTTTAACAAATGCCCCAATAGAAATTGAAAATCGGGTAAGAGAAGAGATGAACACTTTGGCTAGTAAAAATTTTGAATTGGTGACGAAAAACACTCAATTAGAAGATCAGTTATCGAATATAGAAAGTATGTTGATTGAAATCAAGATGCGTTACGCAGAAAGTGAAAATGAAAGGGAGGTTTTGAGACGAAAGTGGAATGATTTGAAAAAAGCGTTGGGCTAAGGTTTTAAAGGCAATTTTATAAATTGCATTCGAAATAAATCTCCAAGTTCACGACGATTTTGATATTTCAACCCCTCCAATATAATCCCAAGACTCGCGGCTTTCCTTTTTCCGTCCTTATATTCTTGAATTTTAGATATTGTCTCTACACTTCGAGATAACACAGTGGGATGGGATGTTCGGTGAGTTCACGTGCCAGTCAAGATAGGGAATTTTGGTGATACACTTGTGTACATAGTTCAAGTTTTACATAATCAGGACACAACTGTATTTTCATCATTTGTAACTTCACGAATTCTATTAGTTGCATGTATTTCTTTGAAGTTTTAACTTTTTTTTATTTATTGTTTATGAGATAATTTTTTGGTTATCTAAACAAGAAAAGTAATTTATATGGTCCTTCTCTTCTAATATTATCGCCTTCAATTTTAAAATACGAAAAGATTTTGATAGCCGAGAAAGAAGGTTTTTTCATGCTCAAGAAACAAATTTTTAATTGAGAGAAGGATTTTTAAGTTTTATTGAAAGATTAAACAGTTGAATAAAATACCCAAAAATCAAGATGATATTTTCTTAAGATGACTTAACTTTTAAAATGAGATAGTATATGTTAAGAAATTTATATAGCTTTCAGCTGTTTTTTTTTGAATTTGACATATATTTATGTATTTTAATTCTATGATTTGAAATTAATTTATTATAATTAAATTATTGATTAATTTTATTAAAATTCAAAAAAGTCATTTATTAAAATTATTAACAATTGAAAATTTAAAACTATTATATATTTATTATTACGTATTTGGTTTTAATTTTTATAATTATCTTTTTAATTAATTACTTTTTTAATTTATTAATTAATATTATTTTTTAGTTAATTCCTTTTTTAATTTATTATTATTATTATTTTTCAGTTAAGCATTAATTGAGTAATATATGAAACTCTTATTGTTTTTAAGTAAGTATTAATTATGTTATTAATATGTTTTTATTTATAATTGTTTATTTTGCCAATAAGTATTATTATTTATAATCTTAAAATTTTGTAAAAAAAAACTTTTGTTATTAATTGTGCTTTTGTTATAAATAATAAAATAAAATATACAACTGTTTGTTTTAAGATTAAAAAAAATTAAACAAAACTTATAGTATTATTTTGGTAATTAATAAAATAAATTTGTTATAAACTAAATAAAATTTGGCTTATTATAAAAATTATAAATATTTTGGTTATATAAAGCTAAAATATAATTTTTTTAAAATCCAATCTAAAAAATTTATTAAACATAAATTGTTAATAGTTGATTAAAATTATTTTATTATTATTTATATTAAAAAAAATATTTTTATTTTTTATTTTATTATTATTAAATTATAGTTTTGGTCTTAATAATAGTTATAATATAAACTTAATTAATAATTTAATAAACTTTTTGTTATTTTTTCTAAAATTAAGAATAAATATATTAAAAAAACTTAAAACTGTTTTTAAATAAGATTTTAAAATTAATATATAAGTTAAATATTTATTGTTGTTTTATGTTAAATACTAATTTTTAATTCAAATATAATTTTGAATCTTTTTTTTAATCTTTTTAATTTGTTTGTATTTAAATTAAATAACTTAAAAATTAAATACTTTGTTTACTAATAATAAATTTTTTATTTTAGCTTTTTAATAATTAGCTTAATTTAAAAATTATAATTTGTAATATAAAAAAATAAACAATTTAACTAAAGAAAAAAGATTTAAAAAAAATAAGATTAAATTTTAAATTATAAACAAATTTAAAAGCATTAAAATATTTATTTTTAAGTTGATTTAGATTATTTAAATTTTATAGTTATAATTATTGTTAATAATAATATAATTAAGCATATTTACAATAATTAATCAATTTTTATTAATCTATTTGTTTTTTAGAAGTTAGTTTTTAATTGTAATTTTAGGTTTTTATATTAAAATTTTTATAAAAACAAAGTTAATTTATGTTAATAGTATTAATATTATAATTATTAAAACAGTAAATAAAATATATTATTAAATTTTAATTTAAATCTAGTTTAGTAAAAATTAGTTATTATTAAAAAGTGTTTAAAATATAATAATTCAAAGCTGTAAAAAACCAAAATTTAAATTATTATTAAAAAGTATATAAAATTTTTTGCAATTAATAAAAGTCTTATAATTTAAAACAGTTATTTAAAAAATTGGTTTAAATTATTTAATTTTAATAAAAAATTATTTTTAATATTTAATTTAATTAATTTAAAATAAATGTTATTATAAAAATTTTAATTAAATAATACATAATAATAAACAATATTTTTTTAAATTAAAAAGTTCAATATGTTTTTTTTAAATTATGTTAACAATAATAATTTTTTTATAATTATAAAATATATAAATTAGTTAAAATCTTTTAGATAATAAGACTATTAAATTGTTAAAAATTTTTAAAAAATTATAAAAATTTTATTTTGAATTATTTATTGAATTTATTAAATATCTGTTTAAATAAAAAAATGGGTTTTAATAAACAAAAATATGTTTAAGTTTTAATAATTTTTAAGTTTTATAAGTAAAAAAATAATTTAATTAAAAAAAATTTTTGATTATTTATAATATGAAAAAGTTTTTGCATAAAACAATTTTTTTGTATTAAAAAATATATTAACACAAATATTTGTTTTTATTATTAAGTTTATTATAAAAAAAATTAAAATATAGTTAATATTTTAAACTTATAATTTTGTAAGTTAGTTATATTTAAACCATTATTTTTCAAAATTAAAATATATAAATATTTTATGAAGTTTTTTGGTTATATTTATTTTAATAAAGTTAATTATATTATAATAAATTTTAGTTTGTTTAATAATTATAAGAAAAATTTTTTATAAAATTTTTTTGTATAAGATAAAAAAAAAATTAATAATTTATTAAAATAACTTATATTTATCAAAATATATAAAAATATTAGCAAAAAAAATAGTAAAACTTAAAATAATATTATAATTAAATATATAAAAAAAACTTTATTTTTTAAGAAAATATATTTTATATAAGCTTAATTTAAAATTAATTAGTAATTATAAATTAATAAAATAAAATTTTATTTTAACTTTTTTTATAATTAATAATTTTAAAATTCACTATTTTAAAATTAATTTTAGATTTAAACAAAAATATTTTCTTTTTAATAAAACCATTATTTTTATTTTTATTTTTATTTTATTTTTATTAAGAAACTTATAATTAAAAACTTCTGTAAAAAAGTTAATTTTTATTGCAAAATAATTACATTTTATTAAAAAGTTGACTTTTGTTACAAAATAACTACACAAATTATTAATATAGAATTAACTATTTTATCATATGTCCAACAACATATATAATCCAAAATATAAAAAATACTTTGAAGATAAATAGCTAAAATTTTTGTTAATACTAAGTAGTCAATCATGCATTGTTGATAACATAAGCCAGATCTATAGTTTAACTTTTAGAAATAAGAACAATATAGGTTTTTGGTAGAATTACACTTAGTTTAAACATAAAAAACAAATTTTTATAAAAATAAACTATTGTAAGTATTTTAGCCAAAATAGTAAACAAATTATTTATAAAAAATAAAAAAATTATTTATTGGCATAATAAAAAATGTTAAAATATAGTAAAACAAAATGCCACCACCGCAAACACGAGCGGCAATAGCAAAATTAATCAAAAATTTCTTTTCGTCTTCGCATTTCGCAGTAGTCGGTGCCTCAAATGTTCCGTCAAAATACGGAAATAGAGTGCTCAAGTGGTATGTTTTTCAGCGTTTTTTGTCGACTATGGAAATCTTAAGAGGGACGTTGAATCAAAAGGAATTAGAAGTTTTTCACGCTTCTTTAACCAGCAGGATTTTTTTTTGACATGTTCAAATTCAAATCAATCCACTTTTATCTTTGTTTGGTAAAACGTGAATAGGTACATTTTAAATAACCGTCCAGTGACCCCCGTCAATCCAGTCTGTAATGCTCTTTGTTCTTTAACCATATGTATACAAAACCAATTAACTCTTGATCTTATTCCAATCTAACCACCGGCTTATTTTCGCTCACTAGAATGAAACTATGATTGAGGACCTTGAATGCGTGTCAAGCCTTTCTTTGATACCTAATCTTGATGCGACCAACACCTCGGTCTCAGTCATTACGCCGGGGAAAGTTACCAAGCAAGTTCTCGAGGAAGCTGCAAAAGTATGTTATATAACTATGATGATAGATTTGAGTTACCAGCTATGAGTTACATCGAATTAGCGAGTTATTCTCAATTTTATTTCTCTCGAATTTATGACTGGATCAGTTGGGAATTCGACGCGTCTGGTTGCAACCAGGTGCTGAGTATACAGATTGTGGCGAGTTTGCCGAGCATGCTGGGATTGAATTAATTTATGGTGGACCATGCATCTTAGTGGATTCCCCAAAGTTGTAAAACGAAGGCTGCTTTAGGTGATCCCTATGTGTTCTTTGGTAGGTCAAAAAGTGAGAGAAATGTCCCAACATTAAAATTTACTTTATATGTAGACCTTCATAACCTTTGTATTTTTCAAATTTCAAATTTACAATGTCTTTGACCCGATCAATTACAACATATACTATTTGAATTTTATTATCACTAAGATTATATGATCTTCAATTTCATTAATTTAACTTGTAAAAACTCCCTTCCTGTTATGGCTCTTCTCCCTCCTTGTCGCCAAGAAAACTTTCATTACGAAACCTTACCCATGATGTCAGAATATCTGGAAACAAGTTGATTCCCAAACTTGGCACGGAAAATAAATACTCGTTATTAGTGACGCGATTCTTGCCAAATATCGCCGGAATAGTATCACGACTTTGACCAGGAATATCTTGCATGAACTGGTTAATTGATTTTTTCATCCTAAAATCTTTCTTTGATCTCAAAGATGCTAGATCTTCCTGTGATAATCTCTTGACTAAGAATTTCCAACCCCCATCTTGTGTTGATGTGGAGGAATATCGTATCCCTACAAAAAATCTTGTATCCCAGAATACGACTTTTTCGCGACCGCCATATTTTTCATCATCGTCAAATTCAATAAGATCAAGATCATTACGCCTGAAAGCAGTGGTATATGGCTGCCTACATAACAACCATTGATTTATTGTTGGCCCGGAAGATTTACGTGGAGGATGTATTATCACATTTAAAGCCGTAATAGCTGAACGTTCCTCTGGCTGAATCTTATGTTGCTTGAGAATATGTTTATATATCAAAAGAATACTTTCTAGACGCGGTGCATTATCTGCGCAACTTGTCCACTGTATTAGGCGACTGAGAACACGTACTGCGATATATCGATGATCAAGCCAGTTTAAGGGAGATTTTTTAATAACAGGTTGGATTGCGGGTTCAAAAGAGTCAATATATCGTAAAACTGGCACAGGCTTTAATTTTATGGGAACCTTTGGTGGAATATCAATCGCGCAAGCTCCATATCCGATGCTCAATTGAGCAATCTCTGGGATAACACTGTTTACTGATTCACCAAAAAGATATTAATCATAAATTCTCATCCTTTGTTTCGAAAAAAAAATTACCTTTTTTGTTCAAGTAAGCTTTATGATCTTTCATGTGTTCCACGAAGCTAGCTAATGCCATAGTAGACAATGGCTTGAATCGTTCATCGCCTTGAAGATATTTATCGTCCAAAGCTTTCAAATCTTCACGTACAACATTACGTTTATGACTAGAAGATTTGTTTGTTTTATCTTCAAAATATGGTATGTTTGAGGTGGCACAAGTTTCAATTAATCGTTCCTTATTATCAAATTGAGAATGATATGATCAAAAACTTGATTGATTACTAAATAGGATTATGAGTTTATTCTCGCGTACCTTGGTCACGTTCAACAATGGTCTCAAAATCCTTAAACCTAACCCATCGATTGTTTTAACAATCGGCAATTGCACGTCCATATCCATACCTGCTAATCCTTCAACCCCGCTTCCTCGTGCTAACCTCATCACCATTGTGGTTACTTGATCATTGAGATGATGTGCCAAGAACAAGTGACGTATACCATGTTTAGCACAAGCTTTTGACAAAAGGGTATAGCGTGACTGCCTTGCTCGGGTTTCTAATTGGGATATAGTGGGGTATGGTAACGCGTTAGAATGGCGGTTATAATATTTTTTGGGTTGGCTATCTATTGGTGGTTCATTTATCATGGAATCATGGGAAGTTTGTATTGCGCTGGAAGAATCAGGAGATGGATTTTTATTTAAAGACATTGTAGGCCGGGTCGGAGGATTTAACCAATTTATCCGCATGATTTCATGGGGAATTCCTAAATCGAGAAGAGCGCTTTAATTTGCAGGAAAAAGAGAAGAGAGCAAAAGGGATCAAGAGATAAAAATAATTGATTTGTATACCTAAATTTTTCATTGTTTCTGCTACAGAGCGTGCCTCCTCGGCACTTTCTTCACGTAGCTGGTGATCGATCGTGAATGCATGTAATTTGATCCCATTATGTTTTGTCCAATCCTGGAGCAAATACGATAGTGCCATGCTATCTACTCCTCCAGATACCGCAAGACCTAATAATGGGATCAAAATATCGAATTATTCAATTTGGATCACTATATTATAAATTTTATGATACAAGTAAACTCCAAATCGAAAAAATGTCAGATAAAACATCAATTTTCGCCGAGTTAAAAAATTTTGCCGAAAATACATCAAATTAAGTTATTAAGACAAAATTCGTCTATTAAAACTACTCAAAAAAAAATCAAATATTATCACATACCTACGCGTTTGATATTCGTAGGGAAAGTTTTCAAAGTGGTCATTATTCTCGAGAATTCATGCGAAGATATTGGTTGAACATTTTTCAAAGATATCATTTCTTTTTTTTATTTTATAAGTAGCCAAAGCGAACAATTCCTAGTTTAAAAGCTTTAAGGGGTTTATTTTTGGAGACAATAAAAAAGTGGGAAAAGTCAAAGCTTCAAAAATTTGAAAATTTATTTTGTGACTCATAATGATGATCCATTTACAATATTTTTGATTTTCTACATTGTTAGTTAAATTTCCTCTTTACCAACAATGACCTTGCCTCTTGTCCAGTCTTACTGTTTCTTTCTTTTACCTTGCTTTTTTCGAAGCCGTTTCATTTTCTTCGCCGAATACTTAATAAATGAAGCAATGGTGAACCCACTATAATGGTTAAAATTCATTCCCTCATAGTTGAGGGGTAAACTTAGAAACACAAAAAATACCAAGGCTGCCAATTTCTCTAGTCGCTCTCGTTCCTCAGCTGCTTTTCGTCTTTGCGACAACGCTTCACGAGTTTTCTATATTTATTAACAAAAACGAATATTAAACCATAATTGAATTATTGAGCCACCGCCTCTTATAATTCTGGCACACGTTTACAAAGGCTATATTTGAAAAGAAACCCCACAAACCTGCTTTTTTGCTTCTTTCTCCGTCTTTAATTCATTTTCCAAGGCTTTAACGGCGTCTCGTTCCTGGCGTTCTTTCAAACGTTGGGCCCAGGTTTTTGAAAGGCTACGTGGAAGTTGTGAACGACGCGTGGCTAATTTCGGGAGTTTCCATATTTTTCCTGTTTTGGAATGAATAAATATTCTAATTAATAAAGAAAATAATCAAAGCTGTAGTCCAATTAAAAGAGAAAAGTTTTAGCGAAAAAGACCTTTTTTTTAGGCCCTACCTGAAATCCTGTGCCCAATTATCACAGACTCTTTAGGTTGTGAAAATAACTCCTCTTTTATATATTTCGACTGTTGTTGCTGTGAAGAAACCATATTATTGCTGTTCTTGCTAGTAGGGGGAGGTTCGTCCATTTTATCGAAATTTTGAGAATTAATAATCATATTAGACTAAATATTTCTCTATTCTTGTAACAGTTGATGATCTATTCGCACATCACAATTTCGTTTTACAAATCAATTTTCTCATTTCAAGAGCTCCTAATTCTTGTAAAAAAAAAAAAATAACACTTTTATCCTTTATTTTACAGTTCGATAATTTCAAAGTATTAGAGTTACGTAAGTTATTAACCTAAGATTTCAAATAATGGGTACCCCTGACGAGTGGTTAACCACCATTAAGAAATGCCAGTTTCTCCCTGAAGCTGACATTAAAAAACTATGCGAAATGGTACATAAGAATATTTCACTTTTTTGCAGATCATAATTATTTCTGGGTCAACTTTCTGAAACCTAGCACCTCATTCAGTCATTTCGGTACACCATATACTTTTGAATGTTTAGGTAAAAGAACTCTTAATGGAAGAATCGAATATACAACCTGTTCATACACCTGTGACGGTTTGCGGTGATATCCATGGACAATTTTACGATTTGTTGGAATTATTCCGTGTCGGTGGGGAAATTCCTGATACACATTATATATTTATGGTGAGCTCTAGGGTTAAAATAAGGAGGTTTAATTAGATTGGCGGATGAAAGCATCAAAGTTTCAAATCTACCAAATACGAATCTTCGGTCTGCCAACTTAATAACTTTTTAAGACTATGTGAATTGACTTGAAATAATAGGGTGATTTCGTCGATCGCGGCTATTATAGTTTGGAAACATTTACGCTGTTGATGGCATTGAAAGCAAGGTATCTCAAATCTGGTTATGGTGTGTGAAGATAGGCTTGAATTGTCAAGCACATTATAGGACGAGCAGCTCAATTTTAATGATTTAACAATCCGATATTCTTTCGATTATTTAGGTATCCTGATAAGATTACTCTGTTGAGAGGCAATCACGAAAGCCGACAAATCACCCAGGTGTACGGATTTTACGGTGAGTTTCAGGTCGAAATTGCTATTACAGGATAGATTGTGAACTCAATTAATTTATCTTAACATAATTTAACAGATGAATGTCAGACTAAATATGGAAATGCTAATGTCTGGAAATATTGTTGCCAAGTCTTTGATTATCTAACATTAGCGGCTGTAAGCTTTTCATTTCCAAAAAATAATCCATAATCCAACCTGATTTAAATCCATCAATTGAAATATAAATTTATTCTAATTGATATTAGATTGTAGATGGACGAGTGTTATGTGTCCATGGTGGATTATCCCCTGAGGTTCGAACATTGGATCAAATACGGACGATACCACGAGCACAAGAAATTCCACATGAAGGTGCATTTTGTGGTAAGTTGGGAAATATCTAATCCATTCCTGATAATTGGGTGAATATTTGATTGAGTCGCTTTTTTTCAATTATTCAACATTCTAGTTGTATTTTTTGTAGATTTAATGTGGTCTGATCCAGAAGACATAGAGGCATGGGCGGTTAGCCCTCGTGGCGCTGGTTGGTTATTCGGAGCAAAGGTCACGAATGAGGTAACTTATCCTAGAGACTCGTGTTCACTATCAAATTCTAAATTTCCATCATTATTATTTCTTTCCTTTAGTTCAACCACGTCAACGGTTTAAATTTGATTGCGCGTGCCCATCAACTTGTTCAAGAGGGTTACAAATATATGTTCCCTGACGATAATCTAGTAACGGTATGGTCAGCACCAAACTATTGTTATCGATGCGGTAATGTTGCCTCCATTATGCAGATTGGTGAGAATCTACAAATTGACGAGAGTAGTTTCAAACTCTTTAATGCGGTCCCGGATCAGGAGCGAAATATTCCAGCGAGAGGTGTTGGACAATATTTTTTATAAGTGAGAGATTTCAGATGAACCAATTTTGGTATAAAAGAATAATATTCAAGTATAAAAGGGGTTGGAACAAATTCATTAGTCTGTATTATTTATTATTCTTAATTTCTAATTTATTCTCCGTGGACTTAAAATCAAGAGACAATTTTTGGATATTTGCATTTTTTCTTCTCGGATTATATATTTGCTTTCAATTAATAATTTAGTTCAAATTAATAAAGTTTTATAAATAATAAATTATTGTTAATTTAATTCATATTTATAGATTTTTATTTAAAATAATAATAACAAAATAAGTTTGATCAATTTTATTTATATATAAATGGATTTTGGATTTTGGCTAGTTGTTCATCATTTGCAAACTAAGTAAATGCTTTTCTAGTTGGTGTAATTCATTTTGTCTAGTGAGAAGGCTTTGCAATTCGTCTTTAGTGAGATTGTTTTCTAAAATAATTTGATAAGCAATTAATTGTCCTTTCACTTGATAATGCTCATTGCTTTCTGGTTCAATTTCGCAGATTTGCTTTTGGGCTTCTAGGAGTAAATCTACCACCCTCTCAAAGCTACGACCAACTTTTGTTTTAGAATTGACGATTAATTGCTCGAATTCTGCTCTTTCACATCTGATTTGGGGAGTTAATTCTTGGTATTTGAGCCGAGTAATCTCTTGTTTGAGTTGATTGAAGTTGTAAGATTGATTAGGGAAAACCAGGGTAGACAATTCGTTTAAATTATGGGTTTTTTGCTCCAACTGTTTTAACTGTTTTTCGTATATATAATTCATCATGTCCTTATCCCTATACCTCGCATCAGTTCCATCTTGAAATTGTCTTGTTCTTTTATATCGCAAAAGTCTTTCAATCACGGATACTACCGAATCTCTTCTTGAGTTACTGGTTGTAAGATTTCTTAATATATTGTTTAATTCATACTTTTCCTCTTGCCATAATCTTAATGCTTCTTGCCTTAAATCATTTTCGAGAGTTTGTTGAGTATATGAACCTTCTATTCCTTCCTCTGCCAACCAATGGACATGAACTAATGTTTCTACTTGGTAAACAAACGGTAATTGTTCAAAAAATACTATCATAACTAATATTTTAGTTTTTAAGCAAGGCTAAAATTCAATTGGGAACTGGATTATTTTATATATTACAATTTTTGCAAAACAGTCACCTTTGGGGTATGAAAACATTACCCCTTAAACAGAGGTTCAATTATATTGGAAAGCGACAGCACTAAATGTAAAGAAGAAAACCTCACTTTCTTTAAAGAATATGAGGACAAAGATGACAAACCCTTTGGCTTTCTTAAAACAGATGTCCAACGGATAATTTGTTTCAGCAAGAAAGTGGGGGCCAATTAATGTTTCCCTAAAGTCGACAGTAATTTATGAAGATTTAAATTTTATCCATCGACGTTTTAAATGGAAAAATATAAATGTGAGGAAAATAAAATTGAAAGGTTTCACATTAGCGATAACTCGGGAAGATATTCAGAAGAAGATTCAAAATGCTTAAGTGATCATGGAGGAAACGGAAAGCTTGATGTTAATCCTTCAAATCTCGGTGAATATGATTGAATTTGAGTCTCCCGTTTTACTAATCTATATTATTATACCTTCTAAGCGAGGAGAACTTTGATTCTCAGATAAAGTTGGATATCAAATGACGAATTTGAGATCAGTCCATGATGGTAATAATTTAAAAGATAATAATTTCTTGGGGATAATAACTATAAGGGAAGTAAATTATTTATTGGTTAGAGAACAATGGCAAATTTTTGTAATCTCCAATGCAACCTCACAAAATCCATTATTACCGATTTCTCCTATTGTGAAAATCATAATTTATTATGAAATCCCTATTCCCAAAAATAAAATCTTCAAGGATAAGAATTTTAGGTAAACGATCTAATTGATTTATTGATATATCGAAGAGATAATCTTTTTAACAAAAAATTTGAAACTGACTAGGCCACCTATTAACTTACCAAGAGACATCGCTTTCAACGTAATTTCCAAAGAATATTTATAATTATCGATTGAGACTTTTTATTTTTGTGATCATTATTTTTAATTATTTTTCATAAATGCCATCAAATTCAACATTGTTGGAAGCAAGTAAAGAATAACCGAATAATTTCCATCTAACCCAAAATGTTGATCAGGTCTTTATCTAGTTGAAATAATTAAATACCTTGATGAATAACTTTTTTACCCCACAACATATATTTTTGGGAGATCTGAATTTCAATTGTACATTATCTTTGAAAATCTGATCCTTTATTATTTTAATAGTAAATTATATTTGCAAAACATTTACCCTTGTAAAAAATTTTCAATTTTAATAATAATAATAATAATAATAATAATAATAATAAATTGTTAATTTTGCTTTTTCATCCTTCTAAATTTAATTTTTTTCATCCAAATAATTAAAAAAAAAAATTTCATCCGAATTAAGATTTTAATCAAAAAAATTTTAACTTATGCAACTCACATTATTATCCCTTGTCTCATAGCGATATAATCGTCATGCAATAAATAATTGAAATTCGCACGCTCTTAATTCACTTTTAAATTTCAAGGTTTCCAAATCTTTACAAAGATTTTCAATGTGTACAATGACACTTAAAGCAATCAATGTCCGGCTGATTAACCAGCACGCCAAAAAACAATTGGGCAAAATGCTGTTGCCTTTCACATATGCTGAAAATATGGTTTTCGTATTGACATTGATAAAAGGATAATAAACAACTTTTTTACTTATAAAGAGTTGCTGATTTCGATAGATTTTGATGCTGGGTGTTGTTGATGTGACAAGATGATGGATGATTCACTGCTTTCTTTCCTTTCAATTTCACAACAATATTACAAGTTTTACAAAAATACTTGTTAACTAGTAAAAGTTTATTTGTAATAGATTTTTTTTCTGGTTGGTTGGTTGGTTCAACTTCTACCTTTTTTTTTCCTTTAAATAAAATATATATTTTCAACTTTCGCCCGCGCTTGCGCTGATCTCAAAAAGTCAAAAATTATGTCTGATAAAAGGCAAGTAAACGCTTTGAAAGCAAAGCAACAAATTGCTCAGAAAAAGAGACGACGAAGGAATGAGACTAGCATAAAGTCTCCGAAAACGCCTGTTACTCCTAAATCTAGATCCTCCCTAACCTCTCCTATACTTTCTCCCACTTTCCATTCTACCAGCAAAGTGTAAGCTTTCACCGTTGAAAATGTGATTCTTTTCTTATAACCGAAATTCTCACCTTAACTAATTCACACTTTTACCCTTTAAAAGCTATCCATCATCGTCGTCGCAATCTTCGCGACAACCTACAAACGATGAATACGAGTCTTCTTCTAACCACTCCTCTACAAATACTCCAGACGATTCTACCGAGTGCAGCGCTACTGAAGACGAAGAAGATAAAGAGGATTATTGCAAAGGAGGTTATCACCCAATAAAAATTGGCGATAAATTTCAAGAAGGACGCTACATTATAATAAGAAAATTAGGCTGGGGGCATTTTTCTACAGTGTGGCTGGCCAAAGATAATAGGTAAGCCCTCAAATTCTAGAATATTTTAGATTGTCATGCTCTAAATTTTTCAATTTTCCACGTTAAATTCTAATTCATTCGTTCATTCATTTATTCCATTCATTCATTCATTCATTCATTTATTCTTCACTCAAATCTTAATGGGACAAAGGTTAGACCGTCATGTGGCACTCAAAGTTGTAAAATCAGCACAACATTATACCGAAACAGCGCTGGATGAAATTAAATTACTGAAAAAAATTGTAAATGCGAATCCAGAATCTCCCGGTCGCAATCATGTTGTTGAATTGCTCGAAGATTTCCGAATTGAAGGACCAAATGGCAATCATGTTTGTATGGTTTTTGAAGTACTTGGAGAAAATTTGTTAAGTTTGATTAAGAAACATAGCCATAGAGGGATACCAGGACCGCTTGTCAAGCAGATTGCAAAACAAGTTCTTATGGGCCTGGATTATATGCATCGTGAATGTGGTATTATTCATACGGATCTGAAACCGGAGAATGTGTTGGTTTGCATTGAAGACGTGGAAGATGTGGTTCGACATGAACTTTCAACTGGTCTAAAGACCCATCCATCTAATGGTAAAATGCTCGATTCACCCATAACAAGTAGTCAACCACTTTCTTCTCCAACTTCGTCAGCTAGATCTTCAAAATCTTCTTCAATATCCCTTTCACAACCACCTCTGCCACCACCAGCTCAAGGCCTAACAAAAAATCAGAAAAAAAATTTAAAGAAACGTGCCAAAAAGAAAGCCGCCAAAGAAAATGGTCAAGTTTTGATAAGTAGCTCCAAAGACACTAGTGATAATTTAGATGGAGAAAATGCAGGTGTTGTTAATAATCATCAGGTAGAATCGCATAATCCTCGGGAGGGAATCGATACTTATTTAAACGAAACACTTGGAAGTCCTGGGGAAACAATGTCGTACGTATTATATAGGTGTTACTTGTGATCCGTCGCCGCTCGTTTAAAATTAACGATACTTTTATAATCGTTTTTTCTTAAATAGTGACACCTTAGAACGTAACCTCAATGACATCTCCCTTGTGGACCATTCCAAAACCAATCCTGTTACCAAGTCACCGTTGTCACGAAAAACTTCCTCGGCCTCGAAAAATGATGATTTACCAAAATTCACGGTTAAAATTGCTGATTTGGGTAACGCGTGTTGGGTTGACCATCATTTTACTAATGATATTCAAACAAGACAATATCGATGCCCGGAAGTGATTATTGGCAGTAAATGGGGACCTTCTGCGGATATTTGGAGTATGGCGTGTATGGTAAGTAGAACATATATCCATTGGTTATTTTAGGATAAATTCATGAAATTTTTGATTGAAAATCATTCTCGATCCTTTGAAAGATATTCGAATTGTTTACTGGTGATTATCTTTTTGATCCACAAACCGGAAGCCGATACAATAAAGACGATGGTGAGGTTATATTTGAATTCTACTTTGAAAATCGAATACTCATTCTTAATTGACTCTCTCTGAATCATATTTTGGTTTTTACTATATAGACCATATAGCTCAAATTATTGAGCTTTTGGGGCCTTTCCCGAAACATTTGGCTATGGGGGGAAAATATTCGAGTGAAATATTTAATCGTAAAGGTAAGACTACTTGATTCAGATTTCAGATTTATCTTTTTATAACATGAAAATTTTCAATCTATTTTTCTAGGAGAAATTAGGCACATTCATAAGCTTCGATATTGGAAACTGCCTGATGTTCTTCATGAAAAGTATCTTCTTAGTCGAAATGAAGCAGATGAATTTGCCAGTTTTCTACTTCCGATGTTAGATCTACATCCTGAGAAACGGTCAACTGCAAAAAATTCCTTAACGCATTCTTGGCTTGATGAAAATCGTTTGGAAATTGATAAGGGAGTTTCTTCTCGAGTTACGAATGGGACTATTCAAAATTTAGTTAAGAGCGGTGATGGTCGCTCAAACTCACGTGAAAAGCGAAAGGAAAGGGATCAAAGAGATGATTCTCTGTTAATTAAAGTCGATGTGAAAGAATCTTATTCACGTCGATCCGAATATCAGCAGCATGCCAATGGAGTATATGACGATGATGATGTGAAAAGTGAGTCTATCGGGCAGTACTCTCGAGCTTTGTGACAATACTCGAATTTAGGCCAGGTTTGTATTTTAAAATATACTATATATATATCATATTAACGCCGCACATAATGAATATATATGTGTATGCGCGAGAAATTTTTCAAAGATATCTTTTTGTGCTATGTAGCCTTTTATTTTTATGTATAGTTTACAGAGGAAGGGTCATAAAGACTTTTTATTAAAATTCAGAAAAGGCAAAGGTACAGGAGAAAAAAAACTGGAAAAAGCAAATATTCAATCACTACGGGATCAGATGAATTTTTCAGATCTTCGCCGTATAGGATTATGCTATTATTTCTCCCTTTTAAGGTTAGATTGGCAGCCAGATTGCTTAGATTCTAATATAAATTGATTACAAATAATCACTTTCACGTGATAATGGAAAAGTAATCAGTCTCAACATAATAAAAGCTGAAGAAAAATCAAAATTTTTAAAGAAACAGATTTTACCTTTCTTTCCGTAAATAAGAATTTTAAAATTTTCTCAAAATGGTATGTTGATTTTTTCGAGAATTTAGGATGTGTATTGGAAATATCTAAGTTGAACGAGTAACGAATATTTGACACATGCTTAACACTTTACTGTTGGGCCGTTACAACTGTACACTTTCCTAAACTTACCCAATAATTACCCCCACTCTGTATTAAAAGGGTAAAGTCCATGGTTCCTTAGCCCGTGCCGGGAAAGTGAAATCGCACACACCCAAAGTTAAAAAGAAGCGAGATGAGGAAAGTGAGGTTAGGATTAAAAAGAGCAAAGTTGGTCGTGCCAAGAAACGTATATTGTATAATAGACGTTTCGTTAATAAGACTACTCTTGGTGCAAAACGTCGAGTAAGTGATTGAATTTTTTATCTGAATGGATGGATAAATGATTTCTATATAGTTGTTGTTGATATTTTCATGGTGATAATGATTTTGATTGTTGTCGAGTGATTTGATTGATATGGGTTTTTGAGATATTTGGGATGGATAGCGGTTTCCCTGGTAATATGATACTTGATGGGTGGGATTATTTTTTAAGAATCTGTCATCTCTCTAGATGATAATTTCCGAAAAAAAAGGATAAACTTGGATTGATTTAGAAAATTTTAAACTTCCATACTAATTTACCCTACCAAATTCGAAACATAAATATAGATGAATCCAGCCCCAACCTCTGACAAACCTTGAAATCAGACACCATACACCTAAACAGGAGAGAACTAAGAAAAGATTTTTTTGTTACAAGTTTAAAAGCATGATCGCTCTTACATTAATCTGATTTCAATATTATCCGCATTATGATATATTATTTTATAACAAAAAGTCGGATGAATGTTATTTAGTGAGGAGAAATGGACAATTCAGCAGAATATAGGTTATTGAGTTGAGAGTATAAAAGTTTTCGGTTATTAAGTTGTTTTTTCAATTTTGAATAAAACGTGCTATTTTTAAATCATCTTTTATTAATTATGTTGTTTTAAATTGGAATACTAATATTTTAAATTTTGATAATTTTAATATATTTTAAATATTTAAGAACTTAGATTTTTAACTAATATACTTTATTATTATTTTGTATTTTTCTATATTTCTATGTCAAATAACCTCAAATTGAGAAACCAGAAATGGATCGCGTGACATTTGAATTACTAGATTAGATGATTTATAAGTCAAAATTCCATTATCTCCCTACTTTTTTTTTCAAGTGTTCTTTTGCCTTGACATTAATTTGCGGTTATGGTAGCCCAAAAAGAAAAAAGTGGCATCTTTATAGGTCTCAATAAGGGTCATGTTGTCTCAACACGTCCGGTGCGAACAAAACCTTCCCGAAGAAAGGGGGTAAGTAGAAGGATTTTGTGGTTTATGCTTATTGCTGTTTTGACTTTGAGTAGAAGAAGTTTTATAACTGATTTATAGGAGGACAGTTTATCGCGTTGATAAGACTCAAAAATTAGTGAACTTACTCCTATTATTCAAATCTTTTTTTATGAGCTTTAACTAAATAAATTTTTATGTCTTATCGACATTCATCCACTCGATACCCATTATGATTTTTAATAGAAACTTTCACACCGTGTCAAGTTTGTTCGTGATGTTATTCGTGAGGTGGCAGGTTTTGCCCCTTATGAACGTCGTGTGATGGAACTGTTGAAAAATTCCAAAGATAAGCGTGCTAGAAAGTTAGCAAAGAAAAGGGTACGTAGTTTTCTTTGGGTCAGAGAAACATAGAATCAGATATTCTCACAGTTCTCTTTTTTATCTCCCTATTCTTGGAATAGCTTGGTACTTTTGTTCGTGCCAAGAGAAAGGTCGAAGAACTTAGCAATATTATCGCCGAGACTCGTCGTAAGGAGAAATAATATCACTAGTCTCTCTATTTGGCTTGGTGTTTCAGAAAAAAAATCTAGCATTACGATTTTTATATGGTAACTTTGCTACTTCATTTGCTGCTATTTAGGCATGGGATTAGTTTAAAGAGAAATGTTATTACTTTGTTATTTCAGATATCATTGTCCCAAAGAATCAAAATTAGATTTAAATAAATAGATAAGGTAAAAAGTTATACAGGTTGCTTCCAATCCTTTCATATCACGCCTTTCTATCAAAGATTGTGCTGTTCTTTATATGCCTCCTGAGCATACGAAATCGATAATTTTTGAACTTGATCTAAATTTCCCGACTGTCCCATCCTTATAAACAAGCGTTTAGCCTGTAATATGCGAAAAGTAAAATTAATATTTATTAATTTGGTTCAATGATTTTATAAATTCAATGATAATTCAATATGAATATAACCTCTTCAGAGGCAAACAAGGCAAGAGTTTCTTTGTAATCGAAATTATTCGCAGCTTTTTCATACTTTTCATCTAGTGTTTTAATCGCCTAAAATAAATGGTTTGTGAGAATGATACATTTTAAAAGACAAACTCGTAATTGATGATAATCTCAAGTATAAAAGAGCGTACCACGAAAGCAGCTCCAGCAGCCATTAATTCTTGGCTAAGATGTGCAACGCGTTTCTGTTCGTAAACTGAATGGGAAATTACAATTTTGCTTTAGCTTTTATACCCACAATGATCTATATTACCATTGTGAACCAGCAAACTCTTACTTTGATAATGTGCATGTCTTACAAACTCTAAATAATTCGTTTTCTCATCACCCAACGCGCCAACATACCCATGTAATGGAGAGGGTAAAGCTAAACTTTCGGCCACTATTGCCGGTTCAAAAATCCACCGTTGATTCATATTGTCTTTATCCTTTTTCTGGTGAATTATAATCTGAGCACCTTCTTTCTGAGAATCACCCCGGATGTCTAGAACTCTCCCACTATGTTCTACAGATCCTATGAATCCATCGGGTAGTGCGACCCATGTTTGGGTCTTGGAATCGATTGGGGAAGTCTTTTTCTCTGTCTGGCAGGCGTGTGTTCGACGCAAAGTGCGAACGTAGCCTGAGACCGTATATGAGCGTTAATAGGCTGATACCAAGCAAATTTTTTTTTTTATAATAAGAAATTAAAGTAGAAGAAATTGGTTTTAGAGTTGAAAATCACAAACCATTTTCAATATCTAGGACCAATCGTGATGCTTTGTTAATGAGAAAACCATCTTCAAAACTCCATAACTATAAAATAATATGGTCTTGAATGAATTGATGAAAATTTAAAGAAATATTGACAACTAGCCTCAAATTGCTGTTTGAGAAAATATGTGAGGGAGCCAAAATTTCAATCTTGTTTATTTTTTTCTTTTTCTGACTCTCACCTTTCTACTTTCCACAAAAGAGACAAAGTTTTACCTGGATGTCCGAGTCAAACCCCACGCGTTGTTTCGCGATAACTATTCTAACACCAGGGTTCAGAGATAAACTTTGAGGCTCTAACACGTTGTCACAACTTTGAGACTTTATGTAGAACCAACCTTAAAGTTTAGAAACGATTTGAAAAGTTTTGAACGATTAGGGTATGGACATTATGCTTTAGAAATTAACGTAAAGGAATCATATACCTTTGGGAAAACTAGAAGTTTCCGATTCACTACTTTTCTTACTATGTTCTGACATTTATAAAATTAACAGAGGGTTGAGAAGCTAAATAGGGATCAACGAAATGATACAATTTCCTAATATATTTGATTTGAAAATATTAATTTTTGTTGTCATTTTATAATATTATATTTTCACAATAAATCTTTGTTAATAAAAATATTGCAATTTTATTCATTAAACAATTCAAAGAAATATTATTATTATTTTTCAAAATTAAATTACAATAAGTTTTATTTCTGTATTTATATATATAGATATTAAATAAAAATTAATTATTATATGTTTATAATATATAGCTTTTAATAATAAATAATTATATAATTTTATATTAAATGTAATTTTAATTCAATTTGTTATTTAAATTTCTTTTATCTTGATCTAAAGCATATCAAATTTTTTGGCTTGAAAATAATGAATCTAGACTGACCCTTTTAAATACCACATTTTTAGTTGGGAGAATTGGTTATAGAATTTTTATTTATTATTTGAGTCTATTATTCTATAAATATTTCGTCAGCGCATGTTATAATTAAAAACTTTTTTCCAGACAAACATGTCCCCCATTCGGACGACAAAATAAAATAGATAACGACCGTTAACCATCAAGGTTTCTCTGAGATTATATCCCCAAATTGTCCGCAAAAAAAAACCGAATCCTAAAACTTCACTTTTTTACCCAGGTATTAAATTGATGTTGGTGGTAGTAAACTGGGGAAGCACATTTTTCGAATACGTAATGGAGAAAATAATTATGGATATTTGCATAAAACTATGAAATCGAATACAAAACTATTGTGGAGTAGGACTTGGTGGCTGTATTTCGGGTAGCTATTTAAAATTATGAAAGTGATTAAAAAAATTAATTCTGTTATTATGAACTTTTTCAAAAAATTTATTTTGATCACTTACTTGAATCATGGGCGGTGATGCTGGTGTCATCACACGATATGCAGCAATTTGTATACCTTCAAATAATGCTAAAATAAGGCCACCAAGTGCGGCTGATTTAGCTGATGCAGCGAAACCTCCTATATATAGTAAATTCGACAGCAAATAGACATCAGTAAATTGTGTATATTTGTGGAATAAAACCAAATGAAATTATAAAAAAAAATAATATTACCTCTTGCTGCTAATACTCCTCCTGTTAAGAACCCGCTAGCAATCACATTCCAAGGATCCTCTTTTTGTCTTATTCCTTTGAACGCACAATCAAAGGTCGAAAATAAACCACCCCAAACTGCGAAATTACCTCCTAATACAGGCGCTCTTGCTTTTACAGCCGTAATGGCACCAAGTATACGCTCTCCCTATATCATAAGGAGGTGAGGAAATTATAAATCGAGATGGCTAATTTCTATATATAATCTAACCTCATTTAGTATGTTGTAGATTGTTCGGATAGGCTCTATTAATCTCATTCTCTCTTTAATTTTAACCATTGAATGATTTTAATCGTAGAAAAGGTCGATTTTCTCGGATTAATGAGTGAGAGATCAAAAGATTCCCACAACCTTCTTCTCTATTTGCTTTCCTCCTTTGACCTCAATAACTTAACCACTTACCCTTGGAGAATTTTTAGCCCCTTTTACCATGTGCCATATGCCACCACCCATAGCCCCCATAGCAAAGGCAGCGCCCGTATCGTTTAAAATTACCCATGGACTAAACAATTGGGAGTTCAAAAAGTTTGAAAAGTGTCTTTTTACAATCCAAATCACGAGGTTTTATGCAATAAACAAAGAAAATGGCCGTGGAAACGACTTACCATGGATCTCTGGTGAAATCACCGTACCGTGACATAATGAAAATTATTAAAACTATTATAGTCTACTTTGGGTGTTTTTCAAAATCGAAAGTATCCTGTAGATTTTGTAAGCGCGACACCCCTTTGTCTTATTTCATATGTTGGTCAATGTGACTCTAGTCTTGTGACTAGAAAAAAATCGTCATGTAGATGTTTGATGTTCCACCCCATAAAAATTATAAATAGGCTGGTTGCGAAAAAACCTCCGAACGTCAGACAGTT
Source organism: Geosiphon pyriformis (assembly GCA_016748015.1). Taxonomy (NCBI): domain Eukaryota; kingdom Fungi; phylum Glomeromycota; class Glomeromycetes; order Archaeosporales; family Geosiphonaceae; genus Geosiphon; species Geosiphon pyriformis. The sequence goes on along the minus strand of JAAOMT010000223.1, from coordinate 98,320 downwards.
AGTTCTATACTATCACTACCATTATCGTTTTCATTATTGATAATTGCAACTTGCAAAGTCGCATAATCGCTGGTGGGGTTTATTTTGGAGAGAAAAGTGCCATTAACTTCCTGAGTTTTTAAATAAAACCCCCCTGAAAATTTTTACTTTGGTCTCCGCCAAACACAGGAAGTAAATGGCAAGAAATCTTGTATACGATCCTAAAACCCTTACCTGGAACGAATCACACACTTTGAATAGTCAATATCGATATTGCTATTGTGGCAAAGATCGAGAATTGACTGAATTATGCTTGCAGTGCAAAGGTTTGACGCGTAAATTTTTACCACTCTCTTTCTTTCCAATTTTCCTTTCAATCACAAGCACTTCAATGTTAGCGTGTCATGAAACTACGCGCTTAAAAACCTTTATTCTCTTCAAATAGATTGTCAAAATTGGTTTCATGAAAAGTGTCTGAGTATTTCTTTGGGGCCAGTTATAAATTTCATGACTAACTATGAATTTCATTGTAAGGATTGCTCCCTTACTGGGGAAGAATGCTTTAAGGTAATTTAGAGTCTTACAGTGATTTGACCGTCTTTGTGCATACGAAAACCTTTTGAATTATTTAATTTCACAAAAATAGCGTACCCAAGCAAGCTGGAAAGAAATTGGTGGGTGCTCTATAGCCAATTTAGCACTCCAAGAACATATGCAACATTCTGCCGCTAAACCTGGTGATAAACGCTATTTATCTGCGAACGCCCATAACCTACCACCATTCAATTTTTACTTTAACAAAAAAAATCATATCGTTCCTTTTGTGGATAAAAATTGGTTCTCATTGTGCACCAATCGTGAGAGAACCCTAACTTGGTTAGTAAATATGTCATTGGACTTAAGAATTCTGCCTTGCGAATTATTCAACAGGTTTTTATACAAAAAAGGTGGGCTACGTTAGGCTCAACCTTGTACACGCACTATGAATTATTTGTTATTAGAGATGACGAAGAGAGTCGCTCAGCAGGCTCAAATTTTTGTCTTGCAAATTCCAATCTGTGGCACATTAAACCAAACTTCTTTACGGTAAAGTATTCACAGTTTTACTATTAATACTGCATCTCTGCTTCTAGAACTCTGAAAAATAACTCCAAATTATATAAAGAGGGATAGACAAAACGCCACTTCACACGATATCTCTCGAGCTTCAAGGGATATGGCAAGTAGCAAGAGCTCGAAATATGATCAAAATGACTTGTCTTCTGGTTTAAATATTCCGACTTCAAAACGTCAGACTGTTTCAACTCGGTCAAACAAAAAAGGCCAAAACACAACGCCTCCTAGTACTGGGTCTAACACAAATTCTTCAAGTATTTCTGCAGCGTTTGTACAGTCAGGTGAACAACGAAACCTTCGAAATGGATTTCGATATTTACCATGTCAGGAAGATAAATTGTTTCCTTACCTTCAATATCGCAATTCCGAACTCAAACCATACGGAGTAAGATTGAGTAAGGAAGATGCAAGTTTATCTGTTTATATAAGTGCGGACCAATTAACAGCCACTACGGATAAAGGCTTTCGGATGGCTAGAGCTAATTGTAGTGTTCGCGAAGGAAAATGGTTTTATGAAGTTTTCATTGATCGTGGAGGAGAAGGACAAATAGACGGAAAGGATGGTGCTCATGTAAGAGTGGGTTGGGCTAGACGTGAAGGTAATTCAAATGCGGTAAGGGAATGAGGTTTTTCATCCAAGACAAAGCTTTGCTAAGTTAAGACGATATTTACTATATATTTTTCTGCACCCATTTTTCCTACTTTTGCTGATCATAATTTATATAGGAAGTAGAAATACACCAGTTGGATTTGATGGATACAGTTATGGAATACGAGATCTTACAGGTGAAAAAGTACATCAATCTCGACCAAAAAAATTTGGCGAACCTTTTAAAACTGGAGATGTTATAGGATTATACATATCATTACCGCCTCCGGAAAATGGGTTCCCAGGCTATCAGGTCAAATCGGCTAGGAGACACCGAACAGCTATTAAATTGAAGACATCAACAGTATTTGAATATAAAGACTACAAACCTACAAAACAAATGGATGATTTGTTAATCCCTCCACTTAAAAAGAAAGGTTCATTTGCTTATAGCAAAGCGGATGACAAAACTCCTACTCAATCGCAGCCATCAATTCCAACAATACCTGGTTCCAAAATAATCGTATACAAAAATGCTGTATGCCAAGGCGTTGCTTTTGAAGATCTTTACTCGTTCTTGCCTTGCCCAGATGAGTCGACAAGAAAAGATGATTTGACAGACGATGATGGTACTTTGGGTTATTTCCCAGCCATTTCAATGTTTGGTGGTGGCACATGCACCGTGAACTTTGGGCCACATTTTCGATTCCCTCCCCCAGCTGATCCTGAAGCTGACCTCCCAAACAATCCACCAACTCCATCATCGTTGCCATCAACCCCCGCAGCCTCTACTTCCCATGGTAATTTGCGTACATGGCGACCAATGTCAGAAAGATACAGGGAGTTTATTGCAGAAGATGTTGTAAACGATCTTGTTGATGATATTGGAGTCTGGGATATTGTACTAAAACGCCAAGCTTCTGAGAGAGCCGCTAAAGAGGCTAAAACCAAAGCTAAAACCGAATCAGAAGAACCTGTCTTGAAAAAAAGGAAGAAAGAAGTTTAGATATCAAAAGAACCCAAAGATCGATCTTTGTTGCCTCACGTTTATTCGAAATAGGATTAAATGAAATTCAATCACCTGGCAAAACATTTGATTTCTTCCCAAGATTATGGCATCTGGTCCTAATTTCTATCGCACGTCGATTCTATGGGTCAAAGGGTTCATAGTTGGACAAAATTTCAATTGCACTGATATTGCTAACTAAAATCCTAATGTAAATAACTCCAGGCCAAGCTGGAATCAATGGTACAGAACTTTTTTAAGGGGAAATCATGAAAATGGGTTATTCTCAAACGTGGTTTAATCTTGTTGATTATAAAAAGATGTGTTGGCAAAATTTTATTTTATGAGAAAAAAAAAGATTAATTTTGTACTAGTCATAAATAAAGAGAGAATTATTACATTCTGGACTCGTTCAACACATAATCAATCCCTGACGACTATATTCTCATGTTCCTACACACCATGACCCCCTATGCCCACTCAACTAAACAAGTCGTACAATCCACAAGAGTCATAGATAAGATTGAAAAACTAAAGTTGAAAAAAATAATAATGGAATTTCTGGGGCAGAAGAATCCTCATTCAAATCTTTTAAAATTAATATGGGTCACGTAGGAGTATTATAATGATGGTGAGTAATGTGTGTGGGATGATTGTAATTGATTAATGAGGAACTGAATCAAGAACTTTTCGAATTGTTGGGCTGAGATTGGTGGTTAATCAAGGATGAGAAACAGGATAGAAAAAACGTGCAAGGGAAAAAATATTTATAAAATTGTGCATCCTGTACAGCTGACATTATTTTTCGTTACAAAAGGATCTGCCGGCCCAGGTGAACCCCATACCGATGGGACAAGGTAATCTTTAGTTGATTGTACATATTTTATGAGCCTGAGAAGAAATATAATAATTTAATATTGAGAAGAACAGAAATGATTTTGAATGAGAGAATTGAAAATAAGATCTCAAATATAAATCTTAATTCTTGTACACTTTGGACTAACCCTCATAAGGAATGATCAAAAATCAAACGAACTTCATAAAAAATTCAATTTACATGGTGCTAGCCTGCGAAACTTTTACTCGCGGCAAATCCAGTTGCTCACGAAGACGTTGATTGTGTTCAAGGATGCGTTGAAGTTTATATTCGGAAATATTTTTGACTGGTGTTGGCATGATGATGTTAATGACTACTATAACTTGTATTCAAAAGGAAATAGGTAAAATGAAGGTAGAGAAGGCTATTTCAAAAAGACTTGGTGTATGCGGATGAGACCAACAAATGCTGTCCTTTTCAAAATGCACAAAGGCAAAACACTTGTATGACTGAGGTGTGATGAAATGGATCGAATACTTTGATAAAAGGATTTTGGAATACGTGGATGTGAACGAATTTTTTGGGGGTGGGATGTGCTTTTTTTTAGAAGTCGTCCAAAAGAGTAGAATTGGTCTGGGAGGTCTTTTTGGCTAGTTCAGCGAGCCTTGAATACCTTTAATAAAAAGTTTTGGTTAGTTGGAGTTCAGTGAATAAATGATTTGGGAAACATGACTAGGTTCTTAATTTCTCTTTGGCTACACGAATGAACCATTTCCAACAGTTAAGAAAACGGCTCTAGAACAAGTAACATTTTCTCTTATGATGTTTCTACTAGAAAGATTTTCATCTGTCTTTTTTCATTATAGCAGAGTTTCACCGTTTAAATTTAAGTAAGGGGATTGTTGATTAAGGGAAACACGGCGAAACCTTTTCACGACGACGACAAGCAAAACCAAACAAATAATACAAGCAGATATAAGCAAAGGTTTGTGGAAAAACAGGGCGTTTCCTTACCGGAAAAAATGATAATGAATGAGTAGTGGAATACTGTCTTTTTTTGCTGCCTCAGTCTAAATGACAAAAATGAACGTAAATATTAGTTGCAACCATTTCAATCCAATGGCTAATTAAATTTCTAATACCATGTATTGACTAGGTAAAGGTGATTGGTTGGTTAGTGAGGGATTTTCAGCGATTTCCTAAATTTACGGAAAAAGGTAATAATGTGATACCAATAATTTTTGCCCAAGCCTAAAATGAAATTAGTTCCTAAACATCTAAAATTAGTGATGAGATAAAATAAAGTTCCTCTGAAATCAATCAGTATACAATAGATCATTTCTCGACTTCCAAATGTATATCCACACAAATCATTACAGTTCAAACTACAAGTTGTTCAGTCAAACCACTTCTTGCATTTACCATCGAGGAAGTTTCTATGATTCGATATTTTCAGCTATAAATCCATATAATAAATGCCAGAAATTTCGAAGGAATTTAGCTGATAAGACGGCGCCCACGACGACTGCGGTTAATAATGAAAAACCTATTCTTCGTGTGGGTGAACATGACGTTTCTTTGATAGTGGAAGATAAAAAGATTGAAGCAGGGAAACAAAATGAAATTGAAGAACTTAAAGAAGAAGAAGGGTTTAAAGGTTACAAAAGGAGTGTTCAGTATAAGTTGAAAGATAAGGTATATTGAAGTGGAACGGAGCAATATTCGGTGATTTTTTACATCGAAATCGATTTCTCCATTCTTATTTTGGATGATGATGATGCCATTTGCAAGGCTAGAAATTTCTTGGATTTTGTTCGAATACGGGTTCAAGGAGGTCGTGGTGGTGATGGATGCGTGGCTTTTCATCGTGATAGGATGATGCCAAAAGGACCACCATCTGGAGGTAATGGAGGTCGTGGTGGACATGTAACATTTGTTACTTCTGCCGGTTACACTTCGTTGCATTATCTTCCAAGGAACGTTATTGCTGGTGATGGGAATCATGGTAAAGGAGAGTTAAAGCATGGTGGAAACGGAGAAGATATCTTATTGCCAATTCCGTTAGGAACTGTGATACGTGAGGTAGAACCACCCGTTAAATCGAAAAATAATACTGAAGATGAAGATGGTAAAGCTAAATCTGATGAATACGATGCAGAAGCCGCTCTTGCAAAACGACGAGCTGAAACATGGGTTCATTACCCCCGTTACCAAGAAAAGAATTTGCTCGGTTCCTTCTTCCGAGACGCAGAAAAGGCAACTCTACAAGAGCAACGATATCAGCGTCGCCAATTAAGGTTGCAAGCGGCAAAAAAAATAGACTTAGATTTATCACAAGAAAACGAGGAACATTTGATTGTAAAGGGCGGGCTGGGTGGCAAAGGTAATCCACATTTCCTGACAACTGCTAATCGGTCACCAAAATTTGCTACACGTGGTCAAGAGGGTGCTACTAGGTATTTGGAGCTAGAATTAAAAGCGATTGCTGACGCCGGATTAGTAGGTCTTCCGAATGCTGGGAAAAGCACATTTTTGACTGCGGTTTCCAATGCTCACCCGAAAATTGCCCCATATCCATTTACCACCTTAAATCCCTTTATCGGCACCGTCGACTATTATGATAAATATCAACTAACCGTGGCAGATATACCAGGTCTAATCAAAGGAGCCCATAAAAACATCGGCTTAGGACATTCATTTCTACGCCATGTTGAAAGGTCCAAAGTTTTAGTCTATGTGATCGATCTCGCTAGCCCAGCTCCATGGGAAGACTTTAACGTCCTGCGGAATGAATTGGAACAATATCGAAAAGGCTTAACTTTACGACCGTCCATGATTATTGCAAACAAAGCAGACGTTACTGAAGTTGCAAAACATAATTTGCCAATACTTGAGGAAAAGTTCAAATTGACAAACCAACCTGTAGATGGGACTCATAAGCAAGAACTTGTGATTATACCAATCTCAGCAAAATATAGAAAAAATATCAATAAAGTGACCAGTATTTTGCGAGATATGGTTGAGAAAATTAAGAGGGAAGAAAAAATTAAAATTAAAATTAATGGTGATAACATAGATGGGATTCAAGGTGTTGATGTAAATGAAAGCCTTGAAAAGAAGAAAAATGTGGATGTGAATCACAATGTTGTTGTTGTTGTTAAAGATGGTGAGGAGGATCAAAGGGTG
>JAAOMT010000223.1:67952-90818 GCA_016748015.1 Geosiphon pyriformis | reverse complement strand
AAAAAAAAAAAAAAAAAAAAAAAAAAAAAAAAAAAAAAAAAAAGAATTTGAAAAATTCAAAAGTACAAATTGCCTTTATATTTCAATTTTTAGTTTATTTAATTCCGAGAATGGGATACCTTATATCCAAATTTAGTATCCGAACTTCTTTTATTTTCTTTTCTTCAAAAAAACCAATGAAGTGAAATAACGACTAAATTTAAATATAAAATTCCGCTCATCAAAAATCTAAATTAGATACAAAGTTGTCTAATAGAAAGATTGATTTAAAAAGTTTTTATAAATTATTCTTTAATTTATAGACGAGAAAACCTTCAAAGTGTAGTAAATAAATATATTTCATTATATAAATGTATTAAACAATATCACTAATCTTTTAATATTCACTTTTTATGTGGTCTTTGTCAGATGTAAATTTAATACAATTCAAATATTTTTTAAATAAAATTGATTATATAATTATTAATAAAATCAAAAAATGATTTTGAGAAAGTAAATTGAATTAAATTTTAATAAAAATAAATTAGATTTGAATTATTAATTACAAATTAAAATTTTTTACCTGATTTTTCTTTCTTATCTAATATTATGTGTACCAATTATATAAATGATACTAACAATGATTTTTGTAGGACGTTTACGGCTTGTGTATTATTAAAAATTTATTGACCGGTACTATGATGTTTTTTTTTTAAAATTAAAATGTTTGTAAATAAATAAAGTTATTTTAACAAAGATGTTTTATGAAATATTAAATTGATCACAATTTATTTGAATCGACCACAATTTATTTGAATCGATCAAGACTAAATTTAAAGTTTTGGTAGAATTATTATATGAAAATAACTTTTATTTTTGATCGGTATATTTTACAAAATGGATATGAATTAAGGCTTTTAAGAAAAAAAAAATATTTATTTCGTTCAAAAAAAAAAGTTTTAATAAATAAATAAATAAATATGTGCAATAGTATAAAGTGGTATATTTTCTATTAAATTTCAAATATGAAGTTTATTAAAAAAGTTTTCTCATTTTTTATATTGTGAAAATCTGGAAAGTAATAAAATTATATTAATAGAATAATCCAAAAGGTCCACTATTTTTAATGTAAATATATTAAAAAATAAATTTAGTCAATATTATTTAAATCAAAATTATAATTTTTATAATATTTAATAAAGTTAAAACTTTACTTTAATCAAAATCAAAATTATCATATATAATAATAAAAAAATAAAATTTTTAAACATCTATTTACAATAATGAACAAAAAAAATGGTAATAATATTTTTATTAAATTTGCATATAAATATTTGCCTTTTCAAACCTTTGGTTTATATTATATTACGAAAATAAAAAAAATTTGTATTAACACTTTAGTGTATTTTAAACTCCACAAATCTTTATTTTTAAAATAATTCTATTTAATAAAGACTGTATATTAAAATAAAATTTTTTCTCCTCAACAATTTCAAAATTTCTTGCCAAATATATTTTTTAATAATAAAATAATTAATTTAAAAAACACAATTAAAAAATTTATAAATACAATATTATATTTTTATATATAATCTAAATTTACTTAAAAAAACTGTTTAAATACATTTTTGTTATTATTGTTTAAATACATTTTGTATATATAAAAATAACTTAATTAATCAATAAAAATAGCAATAATTTATAGTTTTAAGAAAAAAAACTTATATTTTATTATTTCAACATATTTTGATTACCAAAAAAAAATTGTAAATAATGTTATAAACTAATTTTTTAAAGAAAAATTTATTGAACTACTAATTAAATAAATCGGTTAATTACAACTTTTTAATAATTTTATTGCATTATTTTTAAAAATCGTGTTGAAAAAAACTGATTTATGATACAATTAACTACTTTTTTTCATATATTTAAAATAAATAAAATACAAATATTTATAAAAATATTTTTTCAAGTCTTACAATAAAAAACCATATATTTAAATATTATATTTCATATTAAATGAATAGTATCTTTTGTTTTTTACTGCAATTACTGTTTAAATTTCGTTTATATATATATTTTTTTATTAGATTTAAGTCAAATTATTGAAAAAATTAAAAAAAATTCTTAAGCTATGTTTTACACGAAAACTTTTTACTATATTCGAAATAAAAAACAAAAAATTCATTTATCTTTGCTTTTTATCATATTTTACTATAACAACTATATTTCTTATTTTTGTTTATTTATTTTTAAATATTATATATTAAATATATTTATTTATTGTTTTTGTAGTTTTATGCAATTTTTTAATTCAAAAATAAATAAATTTTAATATATAAAATGTGTTACATTTTGTATGTTTTATATTCAATATTTAAAATACTTTAATCTGTTTTTTGTTATTAAAATTTTTATATATTAATTACACATTTATTGTTTAGTAGTTAAAAAAATTTTTCTTTTCATTTTACTTGTTTTAAAAACAACACATAAATATTATATAATAAAATAGTTAATAAATTATAAACTAAAATAAATATATTGTTTTTATTAAAAATTTATGTAAACAAATAATAAATAATTCTATTTATTTAATTATGTATACATATAATTATGAAAATATAAAAAATTTATAATTTTTTACATATCGAAAACAATTTTTAAATCCAATTATTGTAGTAATTTTTTTTGATTTTAACAAACATAATACTAAAATTTTATATATATCATATTGTAATTGAAATAATAATAAAAATTGTTAAATATTAATTTATTAAATAAATTTTATTTATTTGGTAATATTTTTTTTTTTAAATTTGAATTTTATAATCATTATAAAAACATACAGATTTTTCAATTTTAAATATAATAATCATTAAATTTTTCAAATAAATTTGAAAAACTGCTTAAAAATGCATTTTTTTTTATAAATATTAAGCAATTTAAAATTAATGAAATTATTTGGCTTTTTGATAATCTAAATTTGTTTCAAATAAGAAATAAAAATAATTTTTTTTTTTTTTTTAACAGAAAAATATCAATTTATTCAAATAAAATACAGTAAAACAAAAAATTGCAGATTGTAAATTCAAGAACAAACTGTAAATTTTTAATTTTTATAATAATTATTTAAGATTGAACACCAAAAAAAAACTTTTCAATTCTATTTATTTTAATTTTAAATATATTATATTAAACCACAAAAATGAATCAATATCTTTTTTTTTCAAATAAATTCATTGGCCATATTTTGATTAACCTAAAAAAAACTAAGTATCAAAATAAATTTAAAAATCTTATAATTCTTAAAACCAAAAATATCATATACGAATATATCTAAGAAAAAAAAATTCTAATTCATAAAACATAAAATCATATTGGAGATAAGAAAATTTATTGATTTTGTTCAAAGACTCAGATTCAACGTTGTCTATAAGAGATATAATTAAATACAAAGTAAAAAAAAAGAAAAAAAACAGTTTTCATATGTATAAATTTGAAAATCAAATAAACCTGCTTTTTTTCATGTAAATTTAAACGATAATATAACTGAGAGCAATAATAATAGTTCAATCAGATGTGAAGAATTTTAAAAAAATTTTTATCAATAATTAAAAGTTAATATTTTTAAAAAAATCTCAACAAAAATATTAATCAAGTTTTTTAATTTTTATAATTTTCTCCAAAACACAATGCATTAAATCCAAAAACAATTAAATTTTCAATTATTCAATATAGTACAAAAATTAGATGGCTAATTACATGTAAAAAAAAATTAGTTAATTATCTAATTTTTGACTGTACAATATTTTTGTCATCTTTTTTTTTGATAGCTACTCTTAAAAAAAGGTAAATATCCAGATTTTTAGGTTTTAAACATGCAAATTTTTAACAAAATCTTTTTAAATTCAGAAATAACTGCAACATTAAAAAACATATCTTTTTTTTATTTCTATTACTAACACTTTTAAAGAACAATCTCTAATGTTTTTTAAAAGAAGATTGTTAAAAGTAAATTAAAATCAATAATTCTAAGATTGTATATATTCGGAAATAATTTAAAATAAATATTTTTATGAGATCAATAAAAACTTCAAGAATTTTTCAAAATAATCAAAAAAAGCTCATTATTTATAGTTAGCATGACTGTTTTTTTTGCAAAACTTAAAAAATATTCAACTTTAAAAAACTAATTTGTTTCTGTCAATTTTTTGCTTTTCTTGATGTTTTGTTTGTATTAATTTTTTTGTTTAAAAAAAAATTTGAAAAAAAATTTGAATACACAAATCAATTCATTTGAATGTTAAAAAATAATTTTAAAATTAGACATTAAAATGGTTGCAAATACAAAATATATTATAAAAACACTAATAGTAATCATAAAAATAAAACTTTTATAACACAAATATGTTTTTAGACTAAAGTTATTAAAGAAATACATAGTTTTAAGATTATTAAATTTGAAAAAAATAACTAAATTTATAATAAACTTTTCTTATTAAAGTGAAAAAAAATAAGTTGATTATTTATAAACTGAAAAATTAAAACTTTTTAAAAAATTATTTTTAATTCTGTTAATAAATAATATAAATATTTTTTCTTATTAAATAGACAAATATGATAAAATTCACAAAAAAACCACACATATATTATTAAATTCAATACAAATAATTAAAAATTAAAATATATAAGTTAATATATATTAATAAATTATTATGTTAAAAAAAAAATTTATTTTTAAAAATAAACCAAAATTTTATTTTTCTATATTTTACTTTATTTTATATTTAAGTTATTTCATAATAAAATTGAGAAAAGAGTATTTTATTAAAAGAAATAAAATCCTAAAAATTAATATATATATTAAAAATTTTATTTCTTATATTTATATTCTTAAAATTTTAAAACTGTTTAAAAATTATATATATATATATATATTATAAAAGAATTAAATATTAAAAACAATATTAAAAAAATTAAATATAATATTTAAAAAACAGAACTATAAAAAACATACCAAAAGATTATAATATATAATAAAAACATCTTTATATTATTAAAATATGCAAATTATTATAAATAATTATTAATATTAACAAAATTTTTGGTAAAAAGTTTTTAAAATAAATGTTAAATAAAAAATTCATAATAGTAGTATAATATAATTTATAAATTATATTATTAACAAAAAAATATTGTTATTAAATTTATTAAAAATTATCTAAGTATATAAATAATAAAATAAAGTATTTTTACTGTTAAAAAAATATACTGATTTATTAAAAGTTATAAAATAAAAATTTATAAAGTAAATTAAATATTAAATATAAATTTTTAATAATAAATAATAATAATAATTAAAGTATACAATAAAAGCTTTTAAACTAAAATTACTTATTTGTTAAATTGAAAAAAGTTGTACTTATTACATATTAAATTGTTGTGTAATTGAAATTGCTATTTATTGCTAACATTTATCTTTTAATATATATTTCTTAAGATTTTTTTATTTAAATTATATAGATATAAATATAAAATATTATAAATTTAAATTATATGTATTTTGTAATAATAAATATCTGGTTTTTAAAAAATAATATAATAACTTTTACTATAAATTAATAATGTTTGGGTTTATTAAATTTAAGATATATTTAACAAAAATTGAAAAATAAATTTTTAACTGTTTGATGTTTTTATAATATGTTTTATATTTTTTGAAATTAACCATTGATTTTTATATCTTTTAAGCCACATTATAATTTATTGTTTATTGGTTATAGCTTATACATAATATTTCAACTTTGAAAGATTACTTTATATTAAAATTTAATGTGGCCGAAACTTGAAAATTAAGATGTTTTTTTTTAAAAAAAGAGTTATAAGCTAAAACCTATTTAGAATGTACTTTGTTTAAAATAATATTTTATTTGCAGTTTGACTTTTTTAAAGTAATAAACTATAAAAGATTCTGTAAGTACAAAATTTTAAAATTGGGAGTCCTATTTAGCTTAGTCTTTAAAAAAACATTTAATCTAGAGAATTAATTTTTGATAATGTGAAAAACTTCATATTTATTAAAAAAAATTCTACCTTTTTATTTTTTGACCCAGACATTATAAAGTGCTCATAATGTGGTTCCATTTGACAACTGCATAGAATAGATTAAAATTTACTATTTGAATACTAATAGAGCCTAATTGGGGTCCACAAATTATAATTTCTATATATTTTATAATAGTATATAGTTTATTATAAATGCTAAAATAGTATTAAAAGTCAAGTATATAATTTATATTTAATAGTAGAAGAATTGCCAAAATTAATTTAAAAATATCGTTTATTTTGATTTGTTTTGATTAATAATAAAATTTGCACATCCATTTTTATTTTCCAAGCTGGTAGTAAATTATTATAAAAAAATGCTATTGCAATACGCATATTATTATGCCAAATTAATTAGGATATTTTAATTTCTAAAAATCGGGGTTAAATTTTTTTTTGGGTTTCATTTTCATTAATGGACTGAAAAAATGGAAAAGAATGGATCCGCAGTACTTACGCCCACAAAATTAGAACAATCCAAAATTCTAATGACTCGGTAAACATCCAAACGTAATGGAAGTATTTCTCATTCCCCATTCCCCATTCCCCAATGTGAGGTAACCTCAAACTTTCTAAATTAAAATTTTAAACTTGTTGTTTAAATTTTATTTGTTATTTAAATTTTATTTTTTATTTTAAAATTAAGATACAAGTTTAAAAATATATTATTGTAGTTTATATTTTTAAACAATTTAATAAAAAGTATTAACAATTATTTTTTAGATAAATCATATAACAAAAAATTCTTGAAAATATTTTATCAATAATTTAAAACTTATAATTATTAATATATTAATTAGTTATTGCTGTTTTCTTAACATATTTTGGGGTTAAAAATAACCATTTTCTCAAACATTATTTTCAATTCTAAAAATCTAAGTAATAATAAGTAATAAATTAGAAAATTTTAAAAATAACTAATATTATAATTTCTAACTAATTGATAATAATTAGAAAAATTGTTTGTTACCATTTTTTATTTTAACCGCGATTTTGACTTTCTACATTTTTTATTATTGATATTATAACTGAAAACAAAGAAATTTTTGGATTACAAATTCTGCTTTAATATTAAAATGTTAATGTTTCAACAATATTTCGACATTTTTTCTCTTTTATTATATTATACGAATGCTGAACTTTTTTAAAATTAAAACCTCACTGAAATCATGAAAAAATAGTAAGTTAAACAAAATTTTTACTCCAAATGTATTATAATTATTATTATTATTAATATCAAGAAAGCCAAACAAACTTTCAATTATTATATAATAATTTTATATTTGTTTTTATTTATTTAATTGTATTTATCTTAATCTTCAGAATGTAAACAATCTGAAATTTCTTTTAAACCTAGTAAATTATTGAGTATTAATGTGTTAACATCTCTGATGCTAAAGCATACAATTTATGGTTAAAAACATTCACATAAAGTTCTCATTTTATTAAAAAAATTCACTTTATTCAATTGTTTTTTAAAGAAATCATCAAATTAATAAGTTAAAAACAACAATTTTTATTAATTCATACCCATTTCGAAAATCCACAATAACATTATTAATCATTATTTATTTGAGAACATATAACTATTTTAGGCTTAATAAATTTGTATAATTTTTGGATACCTGAAATTTTAATTTAGGATATACTAAAATTTGTTTATTATCTTTAACACTTATAAAAAATTGCAGTTGAATATTTCAATCAAAAAATAAATTACTTAATGGTTCACTTTCAAAATGTGTTTATATATAATATCCATTTTAAATTCCTCAACTAAAAAATAATATAAAAGGATAGATGATTTTTTTATAGCTAAAAAATATTATTATTCATCTATTTCAAATAATTTTATAGTTAAATATCAACAAAAATAATTAATGTCATTATTGAAATAATTACAAAGTACTTACCAATTTGGTTCATTTTAATAACTAATAAGACAATTCTGATCTGAAAAAAAGCGTTTAAATCAAAAAAAAGGTTTTTTAGATATTAAATAATAATAATAATAATAATAATAATAAAAAATAGAAGGCCTTACCCATAGAAAATGTTGGGTTTTGAGATTATTTGGCTTTTATATCTTGTATCTCGGATAGCATCTTATGTCTCTTCGAATTTAAGTCTTTTTTATGGATAAGTTTATATAAGTTGCAATTGTCGTGAGCAGCAATAACTTTTTATTAAAGTTCTTGTACAGTATCACGGCAATATGAGATCTGATCCCAATTCTTTTCAATTATTTTCTGAATACATTGAGGTATATGCTTCTTGATTATGAGCTGCTTTCCCTGAACTATGTCTATTTGAATATACATAAAATTTTTAACATCATTCCACGGTCTTTCTCCTGAAATAATTTCCCAGGAAATGATAACACAACTATAAATATCACTGTATTTGGTATGAGGTGACAAGTTACAAACTTCGGACACTGAGTATTTAACACTGCCAAAGATCTTATTGGGCTGTGTAGAGTAATTGGCAGGATGACAAAATTCTAGGTAAGCAATGGCTACTTTTAAGGGATTTGATTTCAAAACAAAGATATTGCCAGGATGCATGTTCCCATGTACTAGTTTTAATTTATGCAAAAACCTTAGGCCACTAAGAGTTTAAAAAAGAATACAAAAAATTATTACTTAAGTAAAAAAGTATCTTGGTTCATTTTTAGAAAGACTCTAAGACCCCCATGTTCCACAAATGGTAAAACCATAATGAATTCATTGGTTGTGACATCTTTGGTTATTCCATAATATTCAAGGATATATTTGCAAGAGACACTTCTAAGATGTGCAAAAAACTATTCAATATATTTCTTGGTATTAGAGAAGAAATAAGTATAACAAAAATCACATAGATTCTTAAAAGGAGATACCTTATTTGAATTGATATATTGTATGTTTTGGCTGTCTTTAAGGCAGTTTAAAGCAAGTTTCGTAACCCCAATTCGTTTATGCTTTTAATTTTCCTGATCCCAAAATATAATTCTGCCTTTTGTCCATCTACCTTCTTTAATAATACCAAATCCTCTCTCTTCCACTTTATCTAAAAATTTGATCTCGTTGAGAGGAATCCATTCTAAGTAGCCTCTGCAGCTTTCAGAAATTTTTTGTGTATGATATATATATTTATTAATATTACTATTTTCACTATTCCATGTGTTCCAACTCATTGAAAATCATGAATATTCACAAGATTTTACACCAAAGTGAATCTTTTAATCTGTTGTAGCATTCTGAACATTTCGGCAAGTAGGTAGAAATATCATCACAAAATGGACATCTCAGCAAGCCTTCAAAAATATTTTCAATATCCCATTTGTCAAGGGATCTACTAATGATTATAACCGAGTTTCTACATTTAAGACATTTGAATTGATCTGAAAGCTGGTAAAAAAAAAAAGCTTCAAAATCTATATATTCTCCTTTGGAATTAACAGTCCATTTTAACCCTTGATTTTGATTTTTGTAAAATCAAACACTCTAGGTCATATTGATTCTTATCCTCAAAAAGTTAAGAGGTCAAGAGCGTTCAAATCAGGAAAATCACTTTGATAACTTGATTTATTTTTTTCTGCTTTTGAATAGATTTCAAATGGTTTTTGAAAATTTTTCGTTGTTCTCCATCCATTTTGATAGCATCATCCAAAATTATATAGTACAGTTGTATTCTTTTGTTCTGCTGTTTTTGAATAGAATTCAAATGCATTTTTTCAGATTTTTGGCAGTTGCCTATTCTTTTTGATGATGCATTCCAAGATTGCTTTGTGGACTGAGATTTTTTACATTTTCAAAATCTTTTGTTGTTCCCAATCCACTATAAAAATAGTATTGTACAACTAAATCTCCCATCTCTGCTGCTTTTGAATAGAGTTCAAATTATTTTTTTGAATTTTTTGTCATTCCCTTTCCAATATCATAACAAACTCCAAGAAAGTATTGTGCATCTAAATGTCCTGCCCTTGCTACTTTTGAATATAGCTCAAATGCTTTTTCTGAATTTCTCGTTGTTCCTTCTTCATTATCATAACAAAGTGCAAGATTGTATTGTGTATCTAAGTGTTCCATCTTAGCAGCTTTTGAATAGAGTTCAAATGCTTTTTCTGAATTTTTTGTCGTTCCTCATTCATTATTATAGCAAATTGTAAGATTGTATTGTGTTTCCAAATTTCCTGCCTCTGCTGCTTTTGAACAGAGTTCAAATGCTTGTTCCTCATTTTTTGTTGTTCCCCATCCATTTTGATAAAATATTGCAAGATTAATTTTTGTATTTATATCACCTTCCTCTGCTGCTTTTGAATAGAGTTTAAATGCTTTTTCTAAATTTTTCATTGTTTCCCATCCATAAAAATAACAATTTTCAAGAGATTTTTGTGTATTCCTATCTCCTGCCTTTGCTGCTTTTGAATTGAGTTTAAATGCTTTTTCTCGATCTTGTGAAGTACTGATTCCATTATCATAACAACGTCTTAAGAAGAATTATTCAAAAAAATCTTCTGCATTCGCTGCTTTCTGGAATTCTAAAAATTCTTTTGTTAAAATAGAAATAGTACCAATTCCATGTTCTAAAAAAAAGCCAAGCGAAATATGATCTATCAAACAATAAATATTATAATATACTCAATTTTTCACTTTTTTTTTGGTATTAGTTAATTAAATTAATATTAACTTTTTAAAATTATAATATAAATTGTATTAATTTTAATAATTTATTAGGTCTTATGTTATTTTTTTGTTAACATATATTATATAATTCCATATAACATTTGATATTTTTATAGAAAAAATTATTTTAATAATATTTAGTAGTAATTTAATTGTGTATTGCTTTTATTGAGAAATTTTTACCAAATTAATTCATAATAAATTAAATAAAATTGCTTTTACTTTTTTAAATAAATTTAAATGTTTTAAATATAATAGCTTAAATATAATTATTTAGTAAATTTCTTAAAAAAAGTATTACTAATAAAATAAATATTAAAAAAAGTAATAATAATATTAAATTCAGTTTTTTAAAATACTATAATATATTAAAATCTATTTTGGTATAGTTTTTATATATTATCTAAATTTTTAAAAATTTAAAATCATAAACTAGTAAAAGTAATAATATTTTAATTAATATATATATATAATATTTTAAAAAAATTTAATACATTAAAAAAATATAAAATATATATTAATTTAAATAAAATGTTTTATTATATATTTTAAAGATATTTTAAATAATTAAAAACATTATAATTAATGAATTTATTATGGTTTTATTATTTGTTAAACACAAACTTTCAAAACTATTTTTAAGCTTTTTTTAATAGTTATATAATATTATTTTATCTTACAATAATTATAAAAGTTAAGTAATAATAAATATATTTCCAAAATACAAATATTTAAAACTGTTTAATTATTTGAATTTACAACTACTTTGCTAAATAATATTTATCTTATAATTACATAAATATTTATGTTTTTTAATCTTACACAAAAAAAGTAAAAAAAAATTATTTTGATTTAAACTATTATATATTATATAAATTAAAATTTGTTATCATTTTGTTAACATAAATTATTATAAATATATTTAAAGAATTCTCACAAATTTTAATTTAAATTAAACTTTTTTATAAATAATATCAGCCAACAAATTATAAACTTTTTATATGTTTTATAAAACCAATTAAAGTTTTTTATTTTTTTTTAATATGTTTTTTATAAAAGATTCTATTACAAAAACTGAAAACAAAATTAAATTATTTTTTAAAGCCAAAAAAGTTTGATTTTGTGAAATAGTAAAGAATATAATAGAAAAAAAACTTTTTAAGAAACTTAAAAAGTACAAAAAAAAATATTTTTTAAATATTTATATTATTATAATTATCAAAATTTAAATTATTTGATTTTAAATTATATAAATTTTTTTTTTAAAACTATTTATTATGTTTAAAATTTTTATTATTATTCAGTTTTTTATGTTTAATTTTTTTGAAATTTTAGTTACAAAAAGTAACTTATTTAATAAATCTGTAATTAAATTTGTTAATGTTTTAACAATTTAAATCACTTTTTTATTGACTGTTAAAAATAGTTCTATTTAATATTACATATTAATTTTTTTAAGTTAAAAATAATAATATTATTATTATTGTTTTTGTTTTTTTTTGTTTAAAAATTCACAAAAAACCATAATATATGTTTTTTAACTAATAAAAAATTGACTAACTAATAATTCTGCAAAAATATAAAGTATTAATATAAAAGTATTAATAAAATTATTAAAACAATAATAATGTTAATTTAACAAAAAAATAAACATGTTAATGAATATTGCACAATACAATAATTATTAAATAACAATTATATGATGTAGGCAAACTGCAGGGATTAAAAACTCTGATTATTGTGATAATTTAACAATAGCGGGTTTGTTACCTAAATAGTAAATTTATACTGATCTGAAACCAAACATATATTAAGCCATATCTTTCCAAACCATAACAAACACGCGAAACACCATGGCGAGCGTTGAAGATATTAAACGTCAATTAGAGGTGGCTACGACCCAGTATGAGAGATGCGTAGAGGAGCTAAAGGAATTTAGAAAGAGTGAGGAGGGAAATAGGTTAAGTGAATTAAAGAACAAAATGAGAGGAAAAAAGTGGACTGACACTGAAGAAAAGGAGGCATGGACACAAGAAAAGGAAGAGCTGGAAGAAGAATTGAAGGAGCTAAAAGTAGACAAGAACAAGTGGATAGAGGAGATGCAAAAATGGGCAGAAAAACTACGTGCAGCAACAGATGATACAGGTAATGACTTCGTGACTTGTGAGTCAGGCGTTTGGGACAGAGTTTATGACTTTGGGTAATGACTCTGACTCATGCGTGTTGCACTCTTGCAACTTCAACGTTCTTGAATGTTGTTTCACTTGCAGAAATCGAACGTCCTCCAAAAAGATCACGCTACGGTATTGTACTTTTTAACACAGATTTATACATTAATGTTGATAACACCCCGGTTTTTAACAATTTCAACAATAGAGACCGACAAGACTAAGTTTCTATGTGAAAACCTCATTCAATCATTTGATACTCTGCCAACTCATGCTGGCCAGTTGCTGGACCTCATTAACGCACCTCTTCTTGCAAAACTTCCCGTGCTTAATTACTCGGACTTGGGAAAAGTATGACCTTAATTTCATATTAACTGTTCTTAATCTATTCATAATTGACAATATTATCTTATTTTGACAACTGCCAGTTTGCACAAATTGGTGATTCTATCTATTTTGATGAAATAGATAGGGAGAGTGAATTAGCAACTGTGATCAGGAGTGCCCTCTCTGAGACGAGTTTTACCAAAATAAAATCCGGAATAGAGCTGGTTCCGTGTGTGGATATATTAATCGTACGTCTCCTAACATTTCTTTGCGAAAAATTAGATTTTCAAATAGAATTTTCCCGTATCAAAACTGAGAAGTATGTTTTCATTTTGTGTGCTGTTCTTAGTGTTTATTAGTTTTTGTTTCCATGTCTAACAATAATTTTACATTTTGTTTTCTAAGGATTTCAAAAGGCATTCCAGTGGCAATACACGATAGACCTGATCTTCTTGGATATGTTAAAGATGTACTAGTGATAAAAAATGAAGAGAGGGCTGCACGAAACGATCTTGAAACTGCCAAAGAAGAGCTCATAGCCAATTTTAGCAAGCTCGATCCATTATATTTCGGGAATATTCAATTTTTAATTTGTTTTGTTGTAGCAAAGGACATTATGTGCTTTTATGCAATTGATGGTCCCAGTAAGACGTTGGTTCCACTGTCCACAGAACTTTACCTGGATGATATCAAAGCTCGATACAAAGCTGTCAAGATATGCATCAATATTGTTCGTATCCTTAAAACCATGATCACAAAGAATGCCTTCCCTGCTAAAGTAATCCCTCTCGGTAGGCCACTGGAACTCGGAAATTCTACAATTACTTTCTTTGAAGAGTATGTCGAGAAAGCTGTTTTGAACAGTAGACTCTATGGCTTTGGGGAGGACGACGACCGTGTTGATACATTAAAGCTCATGTACGAGGTTGCAAAAGGTCATCATGGACTCGTTCAGCTCTTGGAAGGACCGATCTTTGAAGTAGGTCGGCCAGGGGAATATATAATCAAACTGAAGACACGTGGCCTTGAACGCCCACCGAAAGACGAGCAAACAACACGAGTGATGACGTGTAGTTTGCTCACTGGACTGAAGAGACTTCATCAAAAAGATTACGTCCATCGCGACATTTGTTTATCGAATATTATTTACGATTCGAATAATTCTCAAGGCTACGAATATGTTCTTATTGATTTCGAGCATGGAGGTAAAATAAACGAAAAATTCGACATCTTATTAATAAACTGGGATGATGGCACGCTTGATAAGAATAATCTCTACACAACTCTTTCGGACATGTATCAATTAGGCAAGTTATTAGAAGAGCTTAATACGGTGTTCTCCAGTGATGGACAGGACTTTATAAGCAAATTGAAAAAAAAGATGCTGGAAGCAGATGCAGCGCTCCAACATCCATGGATTGCTTCAATTTGAGTTATAAATAATGTATTTGGTGACTTGATCTTTATTTGTTAATGAATGTATATGTAGCTTGAGGACGCTACAATATTATTGATAAAAATAAAATGTGAACGAATGAAACTTTTCTGTATTCTTTATTAGTAAGTAATGTGTATAGTCTCATTACATTATTGAGAATTTTTTTGACAAAAGTGAGAAGACTGGCTAAATTTAGAATTGATACAGTATGGATGTTTAAAGAAAGGAATATGCTGGTTCCTAGACTCTTTGCTTGATGAGAATGGCAGTTCCTTCCTGTTTACACACAAAACATTCTTTTACAGTAGAAATTGGTAACCACTTATTTAAATGAATTGATATCAATATTATGTGTGATTGAAAAGTTGTCTGGCATAAAGTAAATAATACTTTACTTTTACATGTGTATTTCTGGAATTTATGTGTTAAAACATTAAGCTCTGCTTATTCTGAGGTATTGACTGTACCAATGCTGATGCAAATACAAACTCGTTGGAAAAAAAATTTCCTGACATACTATCAAATAAGACTTTAAAAAACCCTTTTCATAATAATTGATTCATATTTTATCTCTTATCCTTTCTCTTTTATCCAAATCATGGAAAACAAAAAAATTAATAAAAATCGTCTATATGCTCATAATTGAAACCTGTAAGAATTTTGTCAAGAGAGATTCAATAAGTGTAATGCCATATTTTTCGAAAAACTTTTCAAGTGGTTGATAAAATAAATAAATAATAACTATTTAAATATTTCATAAAACTTTAACTATATTAATTAGAGCATTTATTATGTTCATTTCTCAATATGATAAAATATACTTTTATTCTTTGATTAATTTATTAAAAAAGAATATTTTCTCACATCTAACTGAGAAAAAAAGTTTTAATCAGTGTATTTAAGCATATTTAGCACATTAAAAGTTGCAATTTAAAACGGAACCAAATTAAGATATAATAAAGTCGAGTCATTAAATTATTTGTGAAGATTGATAAACTTATAGTGAGATTCATTATAGGAATGCTAAGTGTTTTTATAAACTAATTATGATAAAATAGCTGCAAAAAAGATAAATACCACCAGATTTTTCCTATAAGTATAG
Source organism: Geosiphon pyriformis (assembly GCA_016748015.1). NCBI lineage: Eukaryota > Fungi > Glomeromycota > Glomeromycetes > Archaeosporales > Geosiphonaceae > Geosiphon > Geosiphon pyriformis. The sequence continues at coordinate 75,026 of JAAOMT010000223.1, read as the reverse complement.
AGCTATTAGTGTTAATACAATTATAGCAATTGCAATTAGAGAAAATTCATTTTCTTCGATTAAAAATTTAAAAATTTATAAAAAAATCAGTAATTATTTCTTATACTTGTAAAATATTTTATTTTGACAGTTAATTAAATAAACCATTTAAAGTAAAAATTATTTTAAAAATTGTTTTTAAAATTCTGAAATTTTGGATTAGATTTTTCTTTAAGTTTAGCTAGTTGATGATTTTACTTTTATTAAATGTAATTTATTCAAGATTATCTTGAATATATAATCAAAATGAATATTCTCTTTCAACTATTAATGCGAGAATATTGATTGTTTAAATATTCAATTAACATTATAAAAAAGATTTTATACTTTTCTACCTACTTCCTTGAATATTTAGCTCTTTTAAATAATATTTTTGATCAATTGATTAGGAAGCCAAAAACCCAATCCCCTATTTCGGATTAGGTTTAATTATTTTGCTTTTAAATATTTAATAACAAAAAAACTTTTCACTCCAGAAAATTATTTGGTTACAAAATCATCACTAAGAAATATAAATTTATTAAACCGCTCAAGATTCTTTTAAATTGTTCTAAATTTAAGTATTATAAAAAATAAAAATAAATTTGAAATAAAATTTCTAAAATTAAAGAGAGAATTTTTGTAGCTAATTGAATTACAAATTTTTGTTTAAACATTTAAAATATAATATTATTGATTTATTTAGCTAATAAATTAAGGACATCTGTTTTATTATATCTTTAAAAGTTAAAAATTTAGGGAGATTTTAAGAGTAAATACATATAGCTAGGATGGTATGATTGATTTTGTTGGGAAAAATAATATTTCATTTTTTTATTAATTAAACATAAATGATTATATTGTCATACCATTTCCTTTCACTCCGTGGAAAACAGGCATCATTGTAAGAAAGTTGTAGAATTCTTTATTATTCAAATGTTAACTATTGCGCTATTTTTCTTTCTGAGTCACTTTTTGACAAAAGTTTTTGGGTGTATTTATAATTTAAATTTTTATTTGAACAATATAATTATGTATTTTTTACAGTTATTAAAAATAAATTTTGGAGAATCTAGCATTTTGTATCTTAAGAATTTTCAAAAAATAAAAAATGTCTTATTTTAATGTGGAATTTGATAAGAGTGATCTGTGACATCAATATTTTAATCCTGATTACTAATAAGGGATAAAATAAAACTATTAATAATTTAGTTGTTCACTTTATCATAATTATTAAAATTTATTAATTAATATGAAGGACTCATCATAAGGTCCACATCCGCTAGCAAATTTTCTAAGTTTAGCATTTCCAACTTTGCTATCTCCAAGGGAAAAAATAAAACTCCCTTTTCCCTCCAACCAAGCATTCCTAGAATGCCACGATTGTGAATTACAGCCACCAATAAGCTGACCAGTTCCTTTCACTTTGATTACGCTTACTCTTGCTCCTTTATTATCACATAACTGATGAAAATCAGCAGAATTGAATCCGTTTAGACTGTCTCGAAATAAAAATTTAAAATGATTTCAAAGTTGATCTTCAAAAGGAGTATTTTTGTCTTTGCCTTGAATCCAATGATAGTGTTCCGCAGACCCGGACCCGACCTAACGGGTCGGTTCGGATCTCTAGTTTTGCAGATCTAATCGGTTCCCGGGTCTTAATAGAGACCCGAACCGATAATACCCGGACCCGAACTTGTAAAATAATAATATGAAGTTGATTGGCTGCTTTTCATAATACACAAATTTCATAAATTTAAACTAGTTATTTTTCGTTTGTTTTTATTTTATTTTATAAAATTTTTATATACTGGTTTAAAATAATAAAAAAATGTCAAAAGCCCATCTACAATTTCTTTTGATGAAACTTACAATGAAACTCAACAACAAACAAATATAATTTACTTGAATGAATCTAAAGAGGAAGAAGATAATAATAATAATAATAATAATAATAATAATAATAATGAATTATTATCAAGTAAAACAGCTTCTAATAGGTAATATATTTTTATTTAAAAAATTTATATATTAAATTTATTTTGTATATATGCTAATTATATTTATTTATAGATCATTTGTATGGAATCACTTTAAATAACAACAAATTAAAGATAAAAATGGATTAATTATATATTAATTGCAATATGTAAATATTGTGGCAAAAGTTTAAAAATTCAAGATGATGGATCAAACTTCAGGCTTTCGAAAACATCTCAAATCTCTCCATAAAAACAAAGTACCTGAATTAAAAGAATCAAGTATAAAACAGAAAGTTTCTGTTTTTATATATGTTAAAAAATAAAGCTGTAAGTGTTAAATTATATTTTCAATTTGATATTTTTAATATAATTTATAATAATATATACAATTATTAGACTATAAATTACCATCATGAATTATTCAATTCCAAAGAATTTATTAATCTTGTTAAACAATGGATTATAAAAACATAATCGACCATTTCATATAATTGAGTACATTTCATTAATTGGGCTTCCGGCAGATCTTTAATTATAATTTTGACCAGATCCGGATCCGGGTCCGGTTCGGATTTACTCCAGTCGAGTCCGGGTCTATTCTTAGACCCGAACTGGTTTCCGGTTCGGGTCAGGTTCTTTGCTAAAATCCGGATCGAACCGGACCGTGAGGAACACTATTTGAAATCAAAGGAATAAAAAATTTTTATTGTTGATAATAATTTGTAAAAGATTCAGAGTATAATAAATTTATGAAGAGAATCTATAGAAATATCTGGCAATTTAAAACGGATACATTTTTTTCACTTTTTGCTTTCTGAACAACTTTATTTTAATGATTAATTATTTTAACAAAAAAACAAATTCAATGTATAAGCAATTTATGTGATCAGTCTTAAAAATTATAATTGCATATTATTTCAAAATAAACCTGAAGGTTAAAAATTATTTTGTAGTTTTTAATAAAAGATACCACAGCTGTTATAATTATATGTTTCAATTGGCACTTTTAATATAATAATCTGTATTTATATATGATAACTTACTTTTAAGTTACCATATATTAATGATGAAATTTTTCTCTTGAATTCTAACTAATGTAAATATAATAAAAAAATGTCAAAAGTTATAATGTATATATAATATTTTTGTTTATTTAAAAAAAAAATTATTTATTTATTTATTTATTTAAAACAAAGTTCAGATATCTAATAATTATCTACTTATATACGAGTGTTTTTATGTATCTTTGAATTTAAAAAACAAGTTTGTTTTCTAATTTGTTTTATTATAATACACATTTATTATTTTGTGAATTCTAATCTAATAAAATATTGTTTACAATTTTCAATTAGTTTTATTCATTATAAGCTTTGAATATGTTATAAGTACTGTGTTTATTTTTAATTTTTATAAAAATATTAGTAAAAACCATTTTAATATCATTAAATAGCTTTCAATAAATAAATAATTTGATTAAAAAATTTAATAATAATTTATTCTTAAAAATAAATTTTTTGAAAAATATATACATTTCTTAAGAAATAATTTTTTCAAAATTTAAATTATTTATTTAATTATTTTATTAAATCAATTAAAATTTAAAACACTTTATAGCAATATTTTAAAATTAAAAATTTTCCAAATTTTTGAACTTTAATTATAAATATAGAATTATCCTTTTACTCTTAAATATTTTTATTATTTAAAAACATAATATTTTGAAAAAATCTTTTTGTCTTCTTAATTTTATGATCACAATTAGAGCAAAAAGTAAAAAAGCTACAACTGGTACTTTTTTTTGGTATTTCACAAAGTTTCAACTAAAGAAGTTTTTTTTGTTGTAAAAACAGTTAAGCAAAACATCTTAAAAGCTTTTTTTTAGTTAGTAATAATAAAAAGCTGCTTTTAGTAACCACTAAAACATTTTTTTTATCTTTAACTGGTTTTTTACCAGTCATAATTTTTTTAAAAAAACATATTTAGATCAGTCTTAATATTGTTTTTATCTTTTCAAAAAGCCTAAAAGTATTTAATAACAGATTAATTAAAAAGCTGATTTTTTTTATCATAGTTTATATATTTGATATTGTTAGCATTATTTTTTTGAAAAAATAATCAAAAAGACCAATAATTTTAAAAAGTAAAAATGACTATTTATTTCTGTTATTAGTATATTAAAATTTTTTGTGGTTTTTAATAAAATCTTAAATAAGATTTCTATTATATTATTTAGTTTATTATCTAAAATAAACTAAAATTAACTACTAGTTGTATTGTCAAATATAATATTTTTTAGCAAATTATTGTTAACTGTAAAAACAAAACAATAGTTTTTTGTTAAATCACTTATTTTTGAAAACTGAACTGATTAAATAAAAACTAAAATATCTTTTTTATTAGTTTTTGGTATTACTGTTAATAATACTTAGAAAACTATTTTTAATTATTAAAAATTTGCTAGATAAGTGGTTTTTACTCTGATATTTAATGTTATTTTTAAGATTAAATTGGTTTATATTAAGGCTGTTTTTAATTTGTACATGATTTTTTAGATGTAAAAATAGTATTAAAAAATAATATAAAACTTTTTTGTATAAAATTTGTTTTTCAAAAGTCTTTAAAAGCTTTTTTAGTTAAGCTTACAAGTTTTGTTTGCTTAACTACTCTTAAAATTGTCAAATTTTTAGTAGTTTCTGAGTTTGGTTTCTTTTTTGCTACTATTATATTATATAATATATCTTTAGATATATTTGCTATTAATATTAAGATAGTTTTTGGTGTATTTGATAAAATCTCTTATGTTATACTAAAGTCTATTAGTGTTTGATAATATGTAGTTGTTTATTTTAAAATTTTATATGCTGTTATATCTGTTTTGAATTATTGATTAGTTTTACTAAGCAAAAATAGTATTAGAATTCTCCTTTTTATAAATAAAATGAGATTATTCTGTATTTTAATAAGTTCAAAACCAAGTTGAGAAATTTTTTTTCTGGCTGCATTATTTATAAAATTAGTAATATAATTTTTTAAGTTAGTAATCAAATTTGTTTCATTTTTTACTTATTTTATTTTGGTTATTGTTTTTAGTTTATTCTGATTATGTTTGACTTATAAAGTAATTTAGATACAATTATTATTATAATTGGTACTTTAAGAAAATATAGAAACTTTTAGATATTAATGCTGCTTTAAATATTAAAACTTAAATTATTTGGCTGTTAATTATATAGTATTTCTATTTTTTTTTCCAAAGATTTTTAAGGCTTTTGTGTTTTGTTTTATTGATGTTAAGTTTTATGTTAAAACTACTGCTTTTATGCTTTTTTTAATTTCTAATTTTTTAGTTGGTTTTATTTTTTTTGCTAATATAATAACTAATATTTTTGTAGTTTTTTCTTAGTTGATCTTTTTGAAGTTTAATTTGATTAAGTTTTTTGCTTTAGTTAAATTTATTATTAAGTTAATTAAATTTTTAATTACTGTATTTGAACAATTTATTAATAATAATTTGGTTTTAAGTAGTATATTTGGTCTTAAAGTCAATAAAATTTTAGTATATATGGATATTTTAACAAAGCAATTGATAAGTTAAAGTAAAAAATAATTGCTTTAAAAACTGAAAATAATTATAAGAACATTAATATGTTTGGTCTTTATGTAAGTTTGTTTACAATTGATAATAATATATTTTCTAACTTAATATTATTATAAAAATATACAGGGGAGTATAAAAAATATTGGACACTTTTATAATATGTTATATAAAAGAACTAACTTATGAATTGTTTATTTTTTATTATTATATTAAAATACATGATAGTATTTTGTTTGACCCTCATTTGCTTCAAGAATAGCTTGAACTCGACATAACATAGACTTGATCAAATTATGATAGTAATTTGCAGATATTGTATCCCATTCTTCCTTAATCTACTGTTTTAATTCCACAATATTTGAAAGTTGTGAATTATGTTGACAAATTTTAACTTCAATATATGACCAAAAATTTTTTATTGGAGTAATATCAGGACTTTGTGCTGGCCAAGGAAGTAATTCAATATTTGAAGAAGTAAGAAAAGAACACGCGACTTTTGATGTGTAGATTGGTGCATTGTCTTTCTGAAAAAAAAACTTTTTTTTAGTTTTTTTTGCATAAAGTTTTACCATAGAAATTGCATAATTAGCCAAAGTTTTGTGGTGTATAACTCCAGTAATATGACCAATCAAAAGAACTAAAAGACCCAAACCAATCCATAAAAAACATTCCCAAAACATGTGACCAAAGCTTTTTCTAACTGTGACTGTAATACAATCCTTATAAAACTCTTTGGAAGGTTTACACTATACATGTCCAAATCTTGTAGTTCTAAATTGTATATATGTAGATTCATCTGACCAAACAACTTGTTTAAAATCTTCTACTGTCCAATTTTCATAAGTATGAGCCCATTGTAAATGTTTTTCTTTATTTGATTTGGAAATTAATGGCTTGAGACAAGGAATGCACAAGTGAAGTTCTTCTTAAGCTAATTCATTTCAAATAGTTTGTATAGAAATAGATTTGTTGGTATCTTTAATAGATTAGAAGAGTTGAAGAGGAATCTGAGAGTAAAAAAGTGGACGGATACTGATGAAAAAGAGGCATGGATAGAAGAAAAGGAAGATCTGGAAAAGCAAGAAAAAAAGCTGGAGATACAGAAGGACGAGTGGAAGGAGGAGCTGCGAAAATGGGCAGAAAAACTACGTGCAGCAATAGATGATACAGGTAACAAATTTGTAAATTCCACTTTTCCATCCATACAATCTATATTACTATTCATTCATTTTGTAATCATATGCGTTTTATGGAAGGAATATCCATATCTAAGAGAATATTTGGTGTATAACGCTTATTACTTTCTATTTTCTATGGTTATTCTAGAACACCTTGCGAAGCGTGCTAGACTTGACATGCCTGACAACACCTCATCATTTCTAGAACTTCTCTGTCGTCCCTTCGATGAACCAATCACACGCAGCAATCTTGAAAACTGTTTTACCTCAAAGTTACTTCAAAAATTGCCAGTTGAAC
>JAAOMT010000223.1:11903-67055 GCA_016748015.1 Geosiphon pyriformis | reverse complement strand
TAGCGCTGCAGGAGATATATGGATGGTTGGAAATCTTTTCAAACATACTATAATTTACAACCATATTTCACTTTCTTCATCCGCTCAACAGTTTAGGGAAAAATTGATGAACAAAAATTCTAATAGTCGACCGACTGCAAATGATGCTCTAAAAGATGAATGGTTTAATTTGCCAGAGGAGCAATTATCTATAATGCAAGCTTAGATTTTTAAATTACTGATGTACAATTGTGTTATACAAGTTTTATTATTTGCTTAAATCAATCTTAATTTTTAAATTTGTCATGTTTATCTTTGTTTTTTTATATTTTCGGAATTAAAAAAGTATTTTATTTTTTTAGCTGTTAATAACTGTATTTTTTATTTCAGATTTTTAAATAATACATTATTTTTTGAATAAAAAATATGCGATGCTTATTTTAATTTGTAATAATTTTAAGTTTAAAATATTAATATTAACAATTTATAAAAAAACAAAATTTGATTATGTTTTGTTTGTATGTAACCAGTTATCTAAATTAGTTAATATTATATTTTAAATTGCAATTTTTTTCTTTAATTTAATATTATTAAACTTGTTATTTTTGGTATAATCAAATTTATTTTATAAATTATGTTAACTTTAAAAACTTTTTTTTGTATATAATATTATTTAAATAAAAAAATAACAAAATAACAAAATTAATTAATTTTTTACTTCTATATTTAATAAGTACAGTCCAATCATTATTTAATATACAGAAACAAACTAAGTAAATCTAATTAAATATGATTTATATGTTTACTACATATGAACAGCCACTTGAACCAATCAAAACAATACTATATACTTATATAAATTTCTATATTATTAACAATACTTAAAAAAAATAAATAAACTTTGTACAATTTAAAACTAACAGTAAAAAACTTAATAATATTAAGCAAATGAACAACTTTAACTAACAAAACACTAAAAAAATTTCAAAACCAACAGTTATTATATTTATATTATCAATTAAATCACTTTTTTCTATATTTACCCTGAACTTTAATCTAAACAACTATAATTTACTACTATATTTTTCGACTAAATAATAAATAAAATCAATCACCACTAAAACAGTTTTTTTTTTATTACTAAAAATTAATACTGTCTTATTAGTCCAGTTCTTAAAAACAAAGTTTTTACACAAAATTTTCAAAAAAAAATATACAATACCAAGAATAATAACAGAAAATAAGATTTTATCAAAGACTTTTATAAATTAATATAATTCAACAGAATTTTAGAACAAATAAAAACATTTCTTGAACACATAAAAACATAATTAAATAGTTTAATATTATTACACCTTAAACACAAAATATTTAAATAACTTTTATTACAAAGTTTTTTTCTAATTATAATTAATAATTTTTTATAGACTGTTTTTATTAAATATATCCCAAAAACAGTTAAAGTCTTGTTAGCAAACTTTGAAACCATGTAAAAGTTTAAATATCAAACTACAGTCATACTAGTTCAGTCTATAATCTGATAGATATTATAAACAAAGTAATAAGTATTTTTTAATATGACTTAATTATTAGCCACAATAAATTTTTTGCAAATTTCAATAGAAAAAATAACCCAAGACTATATAGTAATATATACAAAAACATCAGTTCAGTTATTTTCTGTATTTTTCAAATAATTTTTAATTTTTACCTATTTAACAAAAATATTTTTCAATTTAATTAAAATTAGTCATATAATATCTTTCTATTTAATACTTATTTCAAAAATTAAATAGATAAAACTTAAAATCTAAAACACATATATTTATAATAGCTTAACTGTTTATATGCAAAATTATTAAGCAGAAAAAAAAATACATTTTAATATTAAAACAATTATTTGTAATTTCAATATCATTAAAAACAATAATTTATGTATCTTTATATTTATATCTATTTTACTATTAAAAAAATAAGCTATTATTTTACTAACCACCTTTACCATATTTAAATATTTTAAAAAATTATTAATATAAACATTAAAAATACTTGTTTATAATCTATGCAAATATTTTTAAATATTCAAAAATTTTCTTAAACACAAAAAATTTAACCAATTAAAAATAAGAGCAATTTTATTAGGTTTAATAAGAAATTATTTATAAAAACTAAAGTTTTTTTAAGTTATAATAGTATTAAGTCTCTAAGATTTAATTTTTTTTAATAATAAAAAATTTTTTAATTTACAATTAATTTTTGTTTATTTAATAACTTGTTTCTGAAAACAACACTAAAATATTTCAAAGAGTAAATTATCTTAAAATAATAAAAATATTCCAAAATCTTGGATATTAAAAAGTAATAAAAACTACAAAATATGCTAAATAAGTTGTTGATTAAAGAAATCTGATTATTTAGAAAAAATTTTACAATGTTTACCAAATAATTATTTACAGGACTAATTTTTACCTTAATTGAGTACTATAGTAAGTTTATAAATATCTATTCTAAAACTTGCAAATCTAAAAAGTAGTGTTTAAATAATTGGCCAAGAATTTTAATTGTATTAAAAAACCAAACTACTAAAGTTATTTTACTTTCTGTTTATATCTGTTTAAAAAACTTTAATTTATACAGAAATAAATAGTATAAAGTTTGATTAAAAAATTTTTTGAGCAAATTGGTTTTAAATATAAATCTTTTTTTAATCATAATATTTTATTTCTAACATATACTTCAAACTAGTTTCTAAATAATATTAATTAACTAAATTATATGTTTTACACACATTTTATTAAACCAATTAAAATTCTTAACTTTTTTTTAAAGTATTTTTTATTATCAAACCAATTGCAAACACAAAAAATTGGGTCAAAGTATCTTTCAAAACCAAGAAATTGGCATTTTAAAAAACATTATATTTATTATAAGCAAAAAAATACAAATCAAAAAAATTTTGTCAAAAATTTTTTTAGTTATCTTAATAAATACAATAAGCTATATATTTGTAAAAATAATATTCCAATTATAAAACTTGAAAATTATTAAAACTTATACTGTTTTTCAAAAAAACTAAAACATTGTCAAAAGTTAAATAAAAGTTTATTAGATTCAAAAAACATCTTATTAATATGTTATTATAATGTTTTTAAAGTTTATTTAATATTTTAAACAAACTGACAATCTTGTTATTAAATAGATTATCAATAATTAAAACTAATTTATTTATTCAAATTTTACTTATTATACTAAAAAAAATATCTTCTTTTATATAACTTAATAGTATATACTAATAAGATTACAAATTAAACAGCACTATAAATACTTTTTGCTTTTTTTATTATAATTTTATTAACTTTAAAAAACTTTTTATCATTAATAGTAGACTATCTTTTAATGAAATAATCACATTTAAGTCTGTTGTTTAAGCTTAATTTCTTTATAATCTTAGTTATTAGCTATTTTAATCCAAAAAACTTTAGTTTTTTAAACACTTAAACTTGCTAAATTAATGTCTAAAAAATATCAAATTAGCTAAATTTATTATTATTTTTTTTAATATTTTCTATATAACATCTAAATTATCAAGAATTTTTATATTTACAAACTTATTTATTACTATTAAAAACTTAGCAAAAAAGACTTTCTTAAAACATGTTTATTTGGCATAATTCATATTTTTAATCTTAAACTTTTATTAATTTTTATTAGCATATTTCTAAATTTTATTTAAATATTTATTTAAAAAACCACTTAAGTTAAAAGAAATTATAACAGCCATGTGATCAATATTAAAGAAATCAAATACACTATTAATTTTTTGATTAACTACAGCCATCAAAAAATATTTATTAATAAAAATATAATTTATAGTCTTTTTATACTTTTTAAATTATTTTAAATTAGAAGTTTAACAACAAAATTATTTGAAAGAAAATTATACAAATCTAAATTAAAATATTTTTTCAGATTTATATTTTATTTTATTATATTTTTATTAAAATTACCACTTAATATTACATAAAAACTTAAATTAACTGCTTTAACAATATATAAATTTATTTTACAAATTCAATCAAAATATATACTAACAAAAATATTAACATATAAACTCAGTATTATTATTAAAAGTTTATTGTCAAATAACAGATAAATTAAAAAAGATGACTAAAAATTTTAAAAACTTTGCATATATATTAAACAAAAATATTATTTATTATTATTGTTACTTTTAAATCTAAATAATTAGTGTCTGAACCAAAAATAAAAACTTTTACATCTGAAAATCTGTTTATAATTCAAAACTTAATCTATTTTTTTAGTTTTGTCTTAATAAGTATAAAAACCAAATTGCTAGAATTTTTATGCTATCTAATAATATCTTTTTGTTTAGCCAAATTGTTTATTTCTCTAATATTACATATTACAAATTTTTAAACATAATTGGTTATTAAAGTGAAAAATATATTAAAAAGTTTAAACCAAAACATAATTAATTTAATCTTATTAAAACTGAACTAACAAAAATTTTAAAAGCAATTATTTTTAATTTTAAGCTATCTACTTTAATAATTAAAATCTTTACTTTGATAATTAAAATCTTAGACCTATTTATATTTAAATTTAAAGTTTTAGTTATTGTAACTAAAAAAAATAAAAAAAAAATGGTTACAAATTATCTAAAATTATATTTAAATTCAAACTTGAATTTAAAAACACAAAAACAGATAAAAAAAATTAAAAAGCAAAAACTAAAAGTATTAAATTTGTATTACTAAGTTCTTATACAATACTAAACATTTAATTAGCCAAAAATTCCAAAAAATGGTTTAAAAAAACCAAAAAAATATCAATAAACAAACTATTTTATAGAGCAAAAAGAGTTCTATCAAAATATAAAGTATCAAAAAAAGACAAACTAAAACCAAAACCAAAGCAAGTATTATTAAAAACAGAAGCTAATAAAACCACTTAAGTTTATAATTTGTTACTAAAAACAGCAAAATGTAAAATAAAAAATTTTTTTTGATATATAATTTGGTCAATTAAAAACAATTTGCTTTTGAAATAAAATTCTTATATATTCTTAAAAATAGAAGAATAAATGTACTTAGTATATTACAATTCAGAACAAAATATCTAAAATATTCATATTTTTCACAATAAACTACATTTAGTTTAGTTCAAAAAAGTTTTATATTATTAAAAATTAGCTTTATGTAAAAATTGATTCAAAATTTTTTTTAATTCAAAATCAATCACAGCATAATAGATTCTATTACCAGTTTTAAATAATTAATTAATTATATATGTTTTTCCACTATTTTTTTTAATAAAATATTTAAATTATAAGCAGTTATTTTTATAGTCAAAATAAACAAAAACATTTTAAATTAATTTCTTAATATTTAAATATTGTGATTTTCTATAGCTTTGGCTATATATATTAAATTTTTTCTAAATAAAAATATCCATTTTAATATTAATTAATTGGTTTAACTTGATTTGACAAATTTTATTATAGCTTTCTGTTATAGTCTAATTAACTATAACTAGATTAATACTATTTAACTATATTTAGTTACTGTAATAACAATTATTTTTGGCATATTCATAAGAATTTTTTTGATTACTATAGTTTAATCTAAACAGAATTTTTGTTTTTTAATATTATTATTTATCATAATGTTTTTGGCCAATAATATGGTCTTTTTTATGCTTTTTTTTAATATAAATGTAAATCTAATTATTATTTTAAATTTTAAAAAAGTAGTAACTCCTCCAAAATTATTGACTAATAAGAATAATTTTTTGATTACTTGAATTTTTATTATTATTAATTTGTTTTTTACTACTAAAAAATTAATGTTCAAAACAAATAATTTCTTAATAGCTATTTTTATTTGAGTTTTAATAATCTTAAAAGTGATTTACTTTTTATTTAAAAACACTAAAAGATAATAAAAGTGCATAACTTCATTATTATTTAAAGTATATTCCAGAATACTAATAGAAGACCTAACTATTTCACAAATATTAAATCTTTTGGTTTTTGAAGTATTTATTTTTGAGATTCAGTTTTGTGCTCTTTAAATAAATCTATAACAAGTAAAAAGATAGGTTTGGATGCTGTTAATATTTCAAGATGTTTGTTTCAAATTTGATCTATCCATTCACACATTAAATGTGCATCCATCCAAGCTTTTTTATACATATATATAACAATATCTTTGAAAAGATTAAAAGAAGTTTGTACATCTTTGAAAATTATCATAAAAAAGAGTTTGCTATCATCTGCTATTATAGCTAAAACACAAGTAAACCAATTTTTATTATTACTACTTGTTTGAATTTGAATAGTTTTGGCTCTTTTTACAGTAATTGTAGTAGAACCTGTTACATCAAAATAAATGAAAGTTTTATCTATATTAACTATTTAAAAAAAATTATATTAGTTGAAATTAGATTATAAATCTTTGAAATTCGATAATTTTTTCATTTAAATTGTTGCCTAATAGCACTAAAGCAGTCGAAATTTTTCTTGATAATTTTGCTACAGTAATTTAATAAAAACAAGTGCCAAAAATTAGACAAATATGTCAAATCACATGATTAGGATACAAAAAGCTTACATAATCACAAATGAAAAATCCTTTAGAATTAATATAATATATTTATCAAATAGATATTTGTTAAGATTTTGAGTCTCATAATAATAGTATTCAATTTTTAATTTGAAATTTAACTTAATAATTTTTGCTACAATAAATCCAAAGTTTCTTAAGATTAATATTAAAAATACTACAGTATATACTACTCAAAATTATGCCTTATTTAAAAATATTATTTTTATGTTGTTGTATTTTATACAAGTATCTATTTTATTTTATTATATTTATAATAATCGAAATATTAGCTTCTAATACCAATAAAATAGCTTAATCAGATGGTCAATAAATTAGTAACACGATTAAAATTTATAATAGATATATGTACAGTAAATAATTTAACTATTAAACTAATAGGCATTAAGTATTTAAAAAGTCTTATAAATAAGCAACTTCTCTAAAAAATTGATGATGTAAAAGATTGTTTATTCATGAAAGTTTACAGTATTTTATTTTTTTGTTTAGATATATTTATAATAGTGAAATTTCTTTTGATAGATATAAAGTACACATCATTTTAGAATTGCTTATTACTGCTGATTAACTTATTTTAGAGAATATTATTGATTCACTTAAAGAATATTTGATTGAGCACTATATAAAAAAGCTAAAAAAAAATTTTGCCGTTTTGCAAAAAACTTTATTTATGCATAATTTTTTTAAAAAGTTACAAGAATTTTGCACTGAAATAGCTGCTAACAATTTAGTTATAATATTCAATTTCTAAGATTTTACTTTTTTCAGTAAAAATACTTTTTCCTTAATTTTAATCCAGAATGATTTAAATATAGAAAAATCTAAAATATGGAAAAAAATTGTAGAATAGAAAGTTGCTAAATTGGATAAAAATATTCAGATCAAAAAAGTTTTTTACTAAACAGATGAAAACTTTAACACTTTTAAAGAAATCATTGAAGAATTTTTATCTTTAATCCGGTTTTTTAACATATCATTAGTTGACTTTTATCACAAAATAAAATCATTTGCTAAAATTTTATCTAAAACTTTATATAAAGATTTTTTACATCATTATTTTGTACTAGGTAATTATTAAAAGTTTGTAGATGCTCAGCCATTATGTTTTACTCGATTAAATATTGATTCAAAGCTTTTTTAATCACATAATATAAAACAGTTAGATCATTGGATTCAAGACAAAGATAAATTTTTTTTTTTGAAAATCCACTTAAAAATAATTTTAAATTTTTACTTTAAAGCAACTCAAAATGAATTTATTTCAGCCAATTTTCATCAATTATGTAATAATAAAAGAGCAATAGTAAACATAATAAAAGTAAAAAGAATTGGTTAGCTAATTAACAGCTATAATCTACAATATTGTCACTTTTGGAAGGAATAATTAGATAGAAAAAAAAATTTTTTTTTTTGGAAATAACAAAACTGAAAATACTAAACTTAACAAATTTATTAAAAAAAATAGACCTTATGATGGGCCAAATAATAGACCCTGATTTAGATAGAACTATATAAGATTAAAAAGCAATAATTTTAAAAATAATCTAGAAGACTATTATAGAAAGACAACAAAATATAAATATTCTATAATGTTTGGATCAGAAAATCAAGCAGTAAAATTTTTTGTCAAAAAGTATAAAGTTTTTTAAATCATAAAAAGATAAATTTGCTTTTATTTACATTTTTTAAAGCTTATGCTATCTATTTTACAAATTTTTAATGGCAAAGTATTATATATACTACTATCTTAAATCAAAAATACTTTAGAAATTATAAGTTGAAATAATAAAAATAACTTTTAAAATTAAGGTTTTATCACAAACCAAAACTATAAAAAGCTTTTTAGTTGAAGAACATTAGAAATATAACTTTGAAGTACATATTTATATTTTTTTTACCAGTTAAATTTTAAATTTTAAATATTTTTTATATACATATATATAAAATACTTTAATAAGTTTTCAATAAAAAAAATTTTTTGTATTTTTTAAAAATAAAATTATTTAAATTACAATTTTACTAACAAAAGTAGTAACCAAATCCAATATGACAAAAATAATTATAAAACTATTATTTTAAATAAATAAAAGTTATTAAATGTTCAATTTATTATAAAACTTAAAATAATTATAGATTCCTTACTTTTTCTATAAAATAATATTACAACAATAAAAATTTCAATTAAATAAAATATTTATTCTTCTTAAAATTAAATATTGAAGATTAATTTATGCTTATTTATGTTTATTTTAGAACTTAAAAGCTTATTTAAAAAACTAGTATATATTAAATATTTAAAAAATTTGTTTACTATTATTTTCTACAAGACTGTAAAAAACTTATACATTTATTAAAATATTTAAATATTCAGTTTTTGTCTTAAGTAGTAATAGCAGTATATTATTAGAAATTATTTTTTCCAATTTTTTCAGTCTTTGTTAATTTCTGAAAAAATTTTTTACTTTTTTAACAATTTTTTTTACACAGTTGTCTACTTGTATAAAGTTTTTCTATTTGTTTTTTTTTGAGTAATTTTATAATGAATTTTTTGATTATTAATTGTTATTTTTATGTTTAAGTCTTTGGTTTTTAATAATTAAAACAATTATTAAGCAATTAAGTTGATATTATTTGTAATTTCTATTTTTTGTTTTTTTAATATGAATTAAGTTTTTTTTTATTTTTGAAGATATATTTTTTTAAAAGTAGATTTGTGGTTAATACAAATCACTTATTATATCTCTAATCCCAACTTTTAATTTAAATTAGAAAATAAAATATTAAATCAAGTAATATAAAATAAGATTTATCTTAATTTAACAAAACTAAAAGTATCAAGTTAATTTTTATTTGATTATGTTTACATGTTACAGTTTCTTAATTTTGTCTGATTTGAAATATAAATAAACCAAATAAAGTATATAAATACAAGTAAACTATTAATTAATCTGAAAAAAAATTTAAAATTCAATTATAATAGTTTTTTTGTCTAAAAAAAGATATCAAAAACTTTTTTATTCTAATTGGCTATAAAACAAACTTTTTTAAATATTCTAAATTTTTAAAGTATTTTAATAATATTTTTTATTTTTATCAACATAATTTTAAGTATTTATTAAAAATAAATAAATAAATAATTTTTTACTATAGCCAAATTCTATATATCTAATTTATAAATTTAAAAAGCCAAATAGTTTTTTGAATATTCATATTTTTGTATAAATAATGTTACAGCTTTAACAAGTATTAATTTAGATAGATAAACTACCAATATTCAATGTAAATTTTTTGAAATATTAATATATATCTTCATAAATCTAGAAACTAGTTTCAAAACAATGTAATACTTAATTATATTAAGTAAAATATAAGAAAACAAAACAGCAAAAACAGAAGTTAAAGTTAAAATTTTAAGTCAAGCATATAAAATTATACTGCCTAAAAGTTTTTGTTTTGTTAGTCTTAAAAGATTTTTGATTTTAATATTACTGTTCAAAGTTGTACTTTACAAAAGTTATCCTAATGTAAACAATTTTTGTAACTTTAATAATTAATTTAAGTTTGAATTTGTTTTAGCAATTAAATCAAACATAATTATATTATAAATAGTAAAAAAAATTATTTTAATGTAAACATAATTAAAATAAAAGATTCAAAAATATTAATAATACAAAGTTAAAAAAACTTGAAATAATATCAGCAAATATAACAAAAACTTCCAAAAAAAACAACATAGAACTTAAAAATATAAATAAATAGTGTATTTTTTTCTAAAAGTAATTTTTGTAGCAAAAATTGTGATTTATTAAACACAAATACAAATTTTGTTTCTGTTTTGATGGCTTTTAATAGATAAAACCAAATTTTTTCTCAAAATTCTACAAGTTTTTTTTTATAAAATTGTTTTATAACTTCTTGATTTTTTATCTAATTTAATATATACATGTTTTTTTTTAGAATTTTACTAAACATAAAGCTTTATTTACAATATTTTATTTAAAATTGTTAGATTGTTGTTAATAGTTCCAATTTTCAATGTTTTTTCTGTTAAGAAATTTGATACAACAATAAAAAAATACTATTATTGTATTTTTACTTAAATCAAAAAAAATTGCAAACAATTTTTGTTACATGTAAAATTTCTAAGCTAGTATAATTGTAAAAAAATAGATATAAAACAAAACAGTTTTGAGCAAGCTAATAAAAAATTTAAACTTTTTAGTTCTAAATTTTTGAAAAAAAACAATATATAATACATAATATATATTAACTTCTTTTTACTTATTAGTACAGTTATTAATATGTTTTTCAAACTGCTATAAAACACTAAAATTATTATGGTATGGTGCTTAGCTTTAAAACTTTTTTTATTAAATTTGGATTTTTATTTATTGTAGTTAGAAATAAAAAAAAATATTTATAATTTAATTAAGTTTAATTATAAAACAAAAAAAAAGTACTTACTTTAAAATAAAAAAATAAGTTATAGATTATATATAAAAAAAAATTATAATTTAGTATTTATTTTATACAAAACTTATAACTAAAATAATTACTTTAAATAAATATTAATCAAGATAGATTGAGAAAAATAGACTTATTAAAAATAGTTCTAGCTACAAAAAACAATAAAACATATTAGCAACAATAAAAAAGAGAAAAAAAATTATAACAATATATTAAAAAGATAAAAATACATATAATAAAGTTAATAATAAAACTTATATTATATACTAAAACATATTGTAATAATATTTTAATTATTTTTTTAATAAATATGTAGTTATAATTTATTTATCATGTTGTTATTCGAAAAAATTTTTATAAATCTCTTTAGTAGAAACAAAAAAGTGTTTTTTGGCATAGTTAGCAATAAATATATGATATAAATTTATTAATATAATTATATTAACATTTGTATTAATTATATATACTTTATATATAGTACTTTCTATTATAAAATTATGTTTTAAAATAATTAATTAAATTGTTGTTATATATTAGTATTTTACAATAAAATTTTTTAATAAAAAAAAGTTAAAAATATAATATATAGTATAAAAAACTATACTAATTAGTTAAAACATAAAGTTAAAAAATAATTTTCAATACTTTAAATTTTTTTATTATTATTTTACAAGTAAGATTTAAATATTATCTAGCATAATATGTCAAATTAAGTAACTTAAACTAGAAACAAATTATGTATTTTCTATATATAACTAGTTATTTGGGCTAATTAGAACAATACTACAAATTTATCTTAACAAAAATCTCACAACTAATACCAAAAAACATATAAAGCTTATATAAACCAAAACCAATATTATACATCTTTGCAATTTTAAGTAATTTAACAATATTATTAAAAATTAAAGATAATAGACTACTAAAAACATAAAACCATTACATGTAATTAAATCATTTTTTTTAGAATTGCCTTATATTTAGATATTATCAATTATATTTTAATATAATAAGCTATTTTCAAGTTTTATACAAAGTTAATAATTTTTTTATCTGCAGTTTTATCACAACTAAAAACAAATACAGTTTCCAAATATTATTTTCTAAACACATAACTTTTGCACAAAACAGTATAAATAATATTATTAAATACACATAAAAAGAGCATTTGTAAAACAAAAGACAATAATAAATTCAAACTCAATATAGAATTCCACTGAACCAAATACAACTTAAACAATTTTTTGCAAGCAACAGTGTTTTATATATAAAAAATAATTAAAAAGTTCTACTTTTCTGCAGTAAAAATACAATACACTAAGATATTTTTTATTATATAAGTACTTACAAATAGCAATAAACAAACAATAATACAAAGTTTTTATAAAATAAACCAGTAGTAGACTAATTTATAAAATCAAAAGCCTTATACAAATTAGAATACTAAACTAATATTGTCTAAACTCAATCTATATTTTGAATTATATTTTTATTGATAATATCAGAATTATGTCTAATCTTTTAGCAAACATAACAAACAGTTTTAAATATATTGCAAACAAAATAACAAACATTTTTAAATACTATTATTCTAATAGTCTTAATATATCTCTTTTTAATAAAAACAGAAAACATCAAACTTAAACAAAAAGCAATATCAGCCAGCTTATTAGTACACTTATTATATAAAACATCCAAATAACTTCTAATTTTAGACCAAAAAATACTAAAATTTTTATACTTGATTAAATTTACAATACAATGTCTTTCAAGTCAACAATAATTACAAAAATTTGGCAAAATTATGTCTAATTTTGCAGTACAAACATCTAAAATAATCTGATTATTTGAATATATTATAACAGTACTAAAAATAAAAACACATTTTAAGACTAGAGTGATTGTTTACAATTTTATTAATGTAAAAAAAACCAAATCTTTAAGTTCAATACTTATACTTAAATTTAAGTTAGCAAAAAACACAGCTGTATTACATTTTATGTTATATGTACTGTTACTAATGTCTATTTGTTATTAATTCATATTTTTTGAAAGCAGTTAAACTTTCAATAACTGAATTTATCTTCAATTATCTCTTATAATTTAAACTGCTGAGCTTATAAGTAAAATAGTCAATTCTATACCAGTTATTTTATGTAGTTACTTTGTAGTAAAAGTCAATTTTTTTTCAGGAATTGCTTGTTTAAAAGCTTATTAAAAATGTGTAGTTATTTTGCTGTGAAAATCAACTTTTTTACAAGAATCTTGTTTGTAGATTACTTTAATAATTATAATATAAAAAATATAAAAAAAATATAAAAAAAATAAAATTTTGTTAAGAAGATTTTTTTTTTGTTCAGACTTATATTTATTAACAAATTAGTAAAATTGGTTTAGTCAATTTCAAAACATTAGTTGTAAATTGAAGAATTTTGAATGTAAGTATTTAATAAATTTGTGTTTTTTAAGTATTTTCATTTTTATTTGATTTGTACTAAGAAACTTGTTTTAAAAAATAATAATTCTAAGATAAGATAATTTTAAGGAAGATAAAATACATTTTCTTACAAAAAGAAACTCTTTTTTTATACAATTTGTTATAGTATTAGTCAATAAATTTGAATTTTTTTTTTGCTATAATTTTGACAAACTAAAAATATATTTTGACAAACTACAAGTTATTTTATTGAACTATTAACTATTTTAATAAATTATTTATTATTTCGACAAATTTTACAAATTTTAGCAAATTTTCAACTGTTATATAGTTTAAAATATTGTGTAATTCAATTATCTTAATTTCTATTATACACATTAGATTATTAATTAGCTAGCAATCTTTGATAATTTTGATTAATTATAAGTAATAATTTGAATAATAATAATATATGTTAATTAATAATTAAAATTATAGAAGTAATTTTATGCTAATTAATGGCTAAAAATTTTATTAGTAATATAATCTTTTTCTTAAGACTAAGCTTTATTAAAGTTCAAGTACTATCTATATATTGAGATAATAATCCAAAATAGTTGAAATAATTTGGTCTAAAAATTGTTGAAATTTCAATTTTGTGAGTTTGCCAATATATTAAATTTTTATTGGTTAGAGTATTAGATTTTGTAAAATATTTTTGCAAGTATTAAATAAGTTATAGAGTTTAAAAACTAATTTAAGTTTGTAGTAAGTGTTTATTAGTCCAGCTACTATCTTAAATTCATTGTAAATTTGTTTCTGTATAGTTTTAAAAGTAAGATTTATTGCTTTAAGTTTTAGTTTTTGTTTATAAAATATTTTTCTAATATAAAAATATCTAAAAATAGAAGTATATTTATGGCTTTGTTTACTAATCTATAGTTAAAGCTTTTGTTAAATTGTAGTATTTGGTAAAATGTCAATAAAGGTAAATAAAAAGTTTTTTATTAAAGCTTGTTTCAAAAGTTCTGGCAATTGAATTTTAGAAGAACTTCTTGTATTTCTTTTATAAAAGTGATAATTCTGAGAATTATTTATTACTGGCATTATAGTTTTTTTTAAATATAATTATTTGATTTTTATTAATCATTATAAATAAATCAGAGAGTATTTTTAACACTACTATTAAATTTTGAGACATTTGTTAAATATTTTAAGAAATTATCATAATAAAAGTAATTAAATTAAGATTAAAATTTGAAAAATAAAAAAATATTTTGGATATAGAGTTTTTATATTTTTTAGGTTTTGGGTTTTTTTTGTAATTATTTACTATTTTTGTTTTTATATTTATGTATTATTAAAAAAATATTATAATAATAGTAAATTAAATGTTTAGGTTTGGTTGTTGTTTTATTATAATTATTGATTCTAAATATTAAAAAATATCTTTAAAATTAATTAAAGAAAAATGTGTACCAATTTGTGATATTAATGATTTAAGATTGTTTCTGAAATAATAGTGTTTTAATCAATTTCTATGTAAAAAAACTTTGTTTCTAACTTTAAATTCATTGATAACTAATAACAATTTGTTATCACATCATTTTTTTTGTTGAACTTAAAAATATTTAATATAAATGACAGCTATTTGTTTTTTTTTCTTTCAAAATACTAAGAAAGACATAGACTTTTTGTTGAAATATTTTTTAAAAAACTTTTTTGTTAATTGGTTGTACTGAATATGTTTTTACAGTAAAATTAATTAATAGTATTGCTGTTTTTTCATAGGTAAAATCAAATGATATGTGTTTTATAGTATCTTGTTTTAGTGTTTTATATATTAGTAATATTTATGAAAAAAAATATCTTATTTCTGCTTAAAATCAGTTAAAATTTTGGTTAGTAATTTATACAATGTCTGGTTAAAATGTTCTACTAATCTATTTGTTTAAAAATAATAAGGTAATAATAAAAATTTTTTGATATTAAATTATTCACAAATTTCTTGTATTAAGTTGTTTATAAAATGTGTTTTTTGATTAGATAAAAATTTAATTAGACATTTATGTTTACAAATAATGTTTTTATAAATAAAATTTACTACTGATTTTGTATTTACTTTTTGGATGAGTCTGGCTTTGAACTATTTGATAAGATAATTTACTATAACTGCTATATAACAATTTCTTTTAGTAATAATAAGTAGTAATCTGACTAAATTGATACTAATTCTGTTAAAAAGTTGTTTAATTTTGATTGGATTTAAAAATTTAGTAAGATAAATTTCTTCTCTTTTCTAACAACTATCACAATATATTATTAAATTTTTTTTTACATATAGAACCAAAAATAATATTTTTAAGTTCTTTGAATTGTACTATTTTTTTTTAGATATGTTAATAATAAGTTTGTATATATATTGTAAAAAATGTTTTTTTTTTATTTTCTTGAATTAATCTAAGTAGATTTGTTAAATTTCTCTGATTTTGATAATAAATATTGTTTTTTTTTATTCATTTTATGAGCAAAGTCCAAACACTACCTAGTACAATACATCAAGTAGATTGATCTAAACTAGATATGAATCATGTGTTTTCTACATGTAACTAGCCACTTGGACCAATCAAAACCACACTAAGTGTCTATATGCACTGAGACTAAGTCTCCAATACTTGAGAAAAACAAACAAGACTTGCAAAATCCAAAACCAACACCAATTGTCTTAGCAATACCTAGTAATCTAACAACACTCATAGAAAGCACTACAGACAGTTCTGAAACTGAAGCCAGAGCCAAACTGTCCCATGATATTATTCCACTCTTTTCCATGCAGGCTTAATACTTAGCATAAACCAACCAAATCTCTTTCTTAAAAACAAGACACAAGTTACAAACAAATTCAACAACCTTCCGACCAATTAACTTTGCATCTTCAAAGACAAATATAGCTTTTTAAAGCCATTCTTTAAAAACAAGTTCTTTGTAAAAAGCTGTACAAACCATGACATTTGAGATACAGGAAGACGGTAATTGAGAAACTCTTGAAAAAGAGATGGAAAGACCAGAAAGTACACTCCAAGCAGTGATATGAGCATTCAACAGATAACAACAACTAGAATCATTAACCATGCAAGAAAATACATGATCAGAAACTTCAACCTCGCTATAGTATAGACATAGCACACTTGGGTAGCATCTGTTATACAATTGCTTCTAAACAACAACTGACAGTTAATAGTGTAAAGCCTTTATGAAATATGTGCAAGTACTAGTCATGAATTTACTGGTAAAACCAACAGCCATGTGTAAATCTGGATGCTATACCAACAACAAGTTAAGCCAATCAATGTTTAAGTACAAACTTTTATTTAAAACCCTAAAACCTGAACTGATCTCTCAGCATGCATAAAGAATAGACTGAAAGACCCCATAAACAAAATGCCTAAAGTTATCAGAAACGACATTACCTTTAGCTAAAATACAATGTTTTTTTACACAAAAAATAAGACACTAAAGAGAAAGAGATGTTGTGTCAACAAGCACATCAGCATGCTTATTGCCCATGACACTTGAATAACTTTTTACCTTGTGTTAGCTAATACTCAAATTCTTTTTCCTGATAATGTTTACAATATGCTGACACTCAACCCAACAGCAATTCCAAAAATCAGAATAAATCAGACCCAATTCTGATTTGCACACATTTAAGACAGCCTAACTGTCCATAAAAACACTAACTGAGCTATTAGGAGAGACACATTCAATAGCCAATGCAATGGCCTGCTGCTCAGCCAAAGTAAAAGACATTAAACCAGATACTCTGACCCCCAAATCTAAACTTATGTTCTCAAAAAAGACTACTGTACCAGCTCTTATGTTAACACTCCCTAAGCCTTTCAGAAATCCATCTGTATAAACAGAAAAGCAATTAGTCTTGAGACTCAGCAACTGATCATGAATCAATCCAAACTTACTAAATTCCAAAATATCCAAAGACTCAATAGTACTTGCAGAAAAAAAACAGGCAGAAAAAGAAGCAACACCATTGAGAAAGTCAACAAAAAGTCTAAATTACTCAAGAATAGGGCCATGTAGGTCTAGTTTTTTCCAATGCTTAAATGTTTTTCAATCAAAAACAGCACTATTTTTACCACAAAGTTGGTCAACAAAGGCAATACCATATCTTCAAAGAGACAGAAGGAACTTAAAATAATTAGTCTTGCCAAAAACAGAAAACATGGAAGTTCTACTATGAAAACAGAAAGAATTGTTTACATGACCATTTAGAAACAGACCACACCCAAAAAGAATATGAACCATACCTGCCAAAAAATTATTAGAAGTACTGACTTTTATATGCATTGAGAACACCAAGATAGAGTGGACTTCAAGACAGAACCTGCAAGTTATAAGACCTGTGCAAAAACAACAGACCCAAAATCCCAAAAAAATTTGCAAAGCACACAATTGAAGCAATCTTGCTTTCAGATTGAACTTGCTTGAAAGTCTTCAAACCATATAATGAAAGATAATAAAGTGTATCATTGAAAAAATTTAGAGATAGATTGGACTTCAACTTTAAGCTTCTGTAAATCAAAGAGTCCTACTTATCATACATACTGATAGAAACAAAACTGAACTGTGTTCTGTAGCTGACAATGGGTTGGAAAATTACCAATACCAGATACAAGAACTGTTTATCAGAAATGGTTTTTCTTAAAACCAGATTGGCAAAAAATTTAACATCAGCATTGGTCTTAACCAGACCAGGCTTTGACAAACTCTCAGTTAACAAAAAAATCCCTAGGTAGCAATAAAACTCTCCTCTCTTAACAATAAATATAGGCAAACTGCTAATAGACAAATTGAGATACATAACTTTGTAATTAATGGGAATTGCTACTGTTTTGTCATTGTTAATAAATATGTTATTGATCTGAAAAAATTTGCTAGCAACATCAAAAATGTGTTGAGTTGCAGCTTGGCTGCTACCAATCCAAATTGTGTCATCAACAAAAGCACCAGCAATAAGAAAAGATGTTAATCCAACTTGAAATTCCAAACAACCAGTTTTGGCAACAAAATAAAAATTCAGCTTATATCCACAAATGCTCTTCTGTCTCTTGACCTCACACAAAAAAAAATCATAAAATATGCCCCAAAAAAGTGGCAAAAACACTTCCTCTTAATCCAAATTATCATGCATCTGATATCTATTTGTCAAACCAAAATCTGTTATCATTCTGTTAACACAATTATTGTGAATGTTACCAAAAAATCTAATAAACTTGTCACATATCTTTATTCTAATCAAATTGTTCTTAAGATGCTCCCAACTAACAAAGTCATAAGCCTTATACATATCCTACAAGACCAGCCAAAGTTCACAGTTCTTTTTTAAGACATCCTCAATAACTGAATCAATGGCAAAAATAGGAGATTGTATTATTGTATCCTTTAAAACCAAGAAATTGTCTCTATGCAAGACATCAAAAGAGCTGTATGCCAAAAAAACCCTGTCCGAGAGAATCTTGAAAAGAATTTTGCAGGCAGTTTTGATCAAGGCAATAGGTCAAGTATTCGTAAGAACTCCCTTCCACTTATATGGTTTTGGAATTGTCAAGACCCAAGCTTCCTTCCAAGCACTAGGCATTAATTCACAAAACAAACAGAAGTTCAAAAGCACCAAAAGCATATCTAAAACCAATTCATCGCAATGCTTTCAAAGCTCATTTAACACTCCAGAAAGACCAGCAGCTTTGCCATCAGGCAGATTAGAAACCATCCCAAGCAGCTTATCAAAACTAACTAAGCATATTATGTTTGAAAAAGCATCATCAAAAATATACTTCAATGGCCAATATTAATGAGACCAATTATCAGAAAAATCTTTCACCACATTGTGTTTCCTGGTCCAGCCTTCCATAATAATGTCAACCTTGGCCTTAACCAGATCAGGTTCCAGAATCAGCTCATCTCCAACCACTAGATGGTTTAAAACCACTTTTTGAAAAGAACGTTCTAGCATGCTCCTGATTGTGTTGCCTTTGTTGACTGCAAAATTTTCTATCTGTTTATCAATAGCTGATCTTATTTTTGATTCTTCAGCTTGCAAAAACTCAGCAAGCTTGGAAGCATAATATGTTTTTTGCACACTAAAAAAAGCTGAGCAAATATGATCAAAACCTGCACCAGAGTTTACAATTTTCTGCACAATTAAAGCTTTAACATTGTCCAAAGAATCCCAACATTCTATAAGAAAAGCAAACCTATTGCCATCCCCTTTATGAGAGGTCTTAGCAATCTTTGAGACCAAAAGCTCAAGCTTATGAAACCTAAAAGATTTCTTGGTGAAAACACTATCAAAGCCCTTAAATCATTTCCTCCTGAATATTTTATCAACCGAAAGTGACATAACTTTGTAAATTGTATCTCACATTGCATCCAGGTCCAAAAAATGCTTGAAAGTGGTAAAATTATCAGAGAACATAGCAGTATTGGCTGTTATAGCATCTTTAAACTTGTTTCACTTTGTATTATCAGCACCATCAAAATCAAACTTCTAGTGATTTTTATTTGTCTGTTTACAAAGAGAGTTCAACTGAGTGTCTAGCAAGCCACCCAAACCCACTGAAACAGAAACAGCATGATAATCAGTATTAAAGTGATCACCAATATCCATAACATCACAATCCACAACCACACTAACTAAATTTGATAAAACTAAAATGTAATCAATTGTCTTCCTTACACCCCTTGAATTACTCCATATAAGACAATTCACTAATGAACTACCCATCAAAGAATTGACCAGCCCCAAACTAATACACTTTTTAAAACTAGCACATTTTCATGAACCATTTTTATTGAAATTACCACCAAAAATGATAAAAAAAGATTCATTAACAGCCTTTGCAATAAGAAAGTTGATCTTACCAGCCTGTGAAAACTGAACTCCAGATGAAGCACCAGCATAAAGTCCTAAGATCAACACAGAAAGTTTATTTTTGAAAAGAAGTCTAATAGAAAAGATCTGATCAGGCACTTCAAAAACTTTGCACACATGTTTTGCCAAAGAAGAATTCATGATAATAGCAACACCAGAACCTAAATGTTCAGAATCCAAACCAGAAGTAAAAACACAGACACCATCAAACTTGTCAGCAATCTACAGATAGACTCTATTTTTCAACTTAGTCTCAGTAATGATTGAAATCAAATTGCTCATATCCTTATGCCAACAAACAATATTTTTCTGTTTTGCAAAATTGTTTATACCTTAGGCATTGCATGTAGTAATTTTTCAAACAAAACTTATCATTGAGATGAAGAGAAAGTTGACAAACCCAAACCAGAATACAGATGATCCAACCTCTCCAAAACCAAATTAATAGAAGCCTCCAAAGCCACCATTTTGGATTCTAATTTACTCACTTTGGTTGTTAGAACCTTAGAATTACTAGAGCTGAAATTGACAACCAAATCTGAACCAACAGAGGGAAAGGGAGTAGATGACACCAATACATTGTCCAAAACCATATCTGAATTCAGAACAGGAGCTAAAAAAACAAAGACAACCAGAGAGGGAGCAGAAAGAGATACAGTCAAAAGCACTAACTTCATAAAGCTTGATTTTTTCAACAAAACAGAAACTTGATCTGACAAAAGCTCTAAAAAGTGTTTTAATACTGCTAAATAATCACTTAAGCCAGAGTTATCATCTGAAGTAGAAGAAAAAATACTACCCAAACATAAGATGCCAAGAGGAAAAGAACTAGAACCAGATTTGAAGCAAGCACCATCAAAAAAATTAGCTAGTAAAACCACTTGAACCCAAAATTTGCTACCAAAGGCAGCAGAACAAGAGATTGAAACATCTTTTTTTTTATACAACTTAGCGAGCCGAAAGCAAGCTTCCTCTAAAGTGAACTTTTTATATGACTTTTTAGATGATGGCAGCACAAGTATCTCTAAAGCATCACATTTAAGAGCTGAATATCCAAAATGCCTATACTTTATACAACAAACCAAATTTATCTTAGCCCAAGACAGTTTTATTCTATTATAGATAGATTTTGTGCAAAAGGCAGATTCCAAATCATCATTAGATTCAAAACCAACCACAACACAACAAATTTTATTACCAGTTTCCAGAGATCTGTTTATGATGCAGGTTTTCCTACCAACCCTTTCCAGAAGAGTCCTAAAATCATGTGCTGTCATTCCTACTGGTAAAGTAAACAAAAGTGCTCTGAACTGATTCCTTGAAGCCCAAGTCTCACAATCTTCCACTGCTTTGGCTACACACACAGAATTTTTACCAATTAAAAATAACCACTTAAAAACCAACAAATTAGCTTGGTCTGATTTAGTAAACTCCACCACAGCTTTTTGCCACATTCCAATTAGTTGAATTTTGATCGACTTAATTTCACCAAACTCAGCTAGTGCAGTGACAATCATCTCTTTTGGCATATTCATGAGAATTTTTTTAATTA
The DNA here is from genome assembly GCA_016748015.1 of Geosiphon pyriformis. Taxonomy (NCBI): domain Eukaryota; kingdom Fungi; phylum Glomeromycota; class Glomeromycetes; order Archaeosporales; family Geosiphonaceae; genus Geosiphon; species Geosiphon pyriformis. Next base: position 45,048 of record JAAOMT010000223.1, on the reverse strand, counting down.
CCACAGCCCAATCTGAATGAATTTTTTGTTTCTTAAGATTGTTGTTTACAATGATTCTTTTCTTTCTGGCCAATAAAGTAGCCATTTTCATGCTTTTTTCTGAAGTAAATATTGATCAGATAATCCCTTTAAATTTTAAGGGGGTAGTGGCCCCCCCAAAACCATTGACTGATGAAAAAATTTTTCTGATGAAATAAGTCTTTACTGTCACCAATTTCCTTTCCATAGCACTAAAATTGATATTAAGAGCAAAAAACTTTCTGACAGACACTTCAACTTAAGATTTGACAATTTTTGGGTCAATCCATTTTTTTTTCAGAAAGGTTTTAAGAGAGAAAGAGAGGGGTCTATCATCTTTATCTATGTCATAATTGATTGAGCCAAGAGGGGAGCCACAAACCAGGTTGGTATTTACTTTTTTAGCTTTAAGAGTGTTTGTCACCAAACTAAGGAAAGAATTATTGCCAACACCAAAAGAAATATCATTGTCTCTACTATTACCAAATACACTGTTCATATCCGAATACACACTATGACTGGAACCAGATTTAACCAAAGAGATATTTTTTTCATCTTTAGAATGCTTGACATTATCAACAGAAATTCTCTTCTTCTGGAAGAAATAACTCCCAACAGAACCATGAAAAACCCCTATAGACGCCTTCTTTTTAGATATAGCACTACCTGAAACAGCAGCCAGGTTCTTCACAAAAGGATTATTTGATTGAAAAATGTTTGTAAGAAATAACAAAAAAAAATAAAAAACTTCTTTTTCGAAAAAATTTTTTTTGGGGTTTTTTGGAAGTAGAAAAAAAAGAGGTTTTTTTTTTATTAAATATTGTTGTGATATAGGAAATATTGTTTTGTGTTGCAATTATTATTTGTCAATTAAAGACTAGTTTTTTAATATAATAAAAATTTTCAAGTAATTTTTAATGTTTTTGTAATTGCTAAGATTTATTGTCTGTTGATTATTTTGTTGTTATTAAGTTGTTAAGTTGTAGATATTGATTCTAATCTTATTTTATTCTTAAAAGACTATCTATATTAATGTGTAATTTTTTTGGTTTGTAGTATATAATATATTTGTAATCTACAAAAAAATCAGTTTATTGAGATTGTTTTATACTAAGTTCAGAACTCTTTTTATTGAGTCATTTAAGACTAATATTATCAGTAATAATGTCAAATTAAAATTTATTTCAAAGATATTGTTAAAAGTGTTTGAAAGCTTAATAACAGCTGCTGTTTTTAATTCAGTTAAGCTATATTTGAATTCTGTTAGCTTGAGTGTTTTATTGGCATATATAATTACTTACTTATTGCTATTATTATTTAATTATAATAAGATAATACCAAAAGCTATATATAAAGCATTAATAGCTAATTAAAATTTTTTACTGAAATCTAAGTAAGCAAAAATTGAGACTGTAATAAGTTTTTTCTTAAAAATATCAAATGTTTTTTGTTAAGTTTGTGTTTATTAATATTTCACATTTTTGTTGATTAGATAATTGAGTGGTTTGGTAATTTCAAAAAAATTTTTAATGAATTTTTAGTAATAAAAAGCTAATTCTATAAATTTTTTTAGTTCTGTAATATTTTAAAAAACTTGAAAGTTTTTAATAGTACTGATTGTTTTTGGATTAAGTTAAATTTTATTTTTGCTAATAATATATTTAAAAAAAATTAGACTTATTTTCCAAAGTAATATTTTTCAATGTTTAATTTTAATCCTACTTTTCATAATTATTGAAATATATTTTACAGATAAATAAGATAAGCTTCAAAAGTTGGAAAATAGATATCAGTATTATTAAGATAAACAACTACTAATTGCAATAAAAGTTTTTTATAAACAATATTTATTAGTTATTAGAATGTTGCTAATATATTGCAAAGTTCAAAAAGCATAACATTAAACTTGTAATTTCTTTTTTGTATTATAAATACTGTTTTTGGACAATCTTTAAAGTCTATTTCAACTTGCCAGTATCTGCTTTTTAAGTCTAAAGTTGAAAAGTACTTGGTTTTTTTAAAGCATTTAACATATTATCAATTCTTAGTAAGAAGTATATATCTCCAATTATTATATTGTTGAGTTAACAATAATCTACACAAAATTTGATCTTGTTATTTTTTTTAACAAGAACTATTGGTAAGATCTAGAGACTTCTTAATGGTTGAATAAGTTTATTGTTAAGCATTTGTTAAACTTTTTTTTTAATAAATTGATAATTAGTTGGTAATACTTAATAAGCTTATTGATATTTTGGTAGAACATCTTTTATGTAAATTTAATGTTATATAATGTTAGTTTTTCTGAAATTGTTGTTATTTTTGGTAAATATATTAGCATATTTGGCAATTAACTGTTTTAATTGTCTTTGTTATTAAAGTTTCAAAGAATTCATGTTGATTTAAAAAATTTTTTTTCTATAATGTGATAGTTTTTAGTATTAGAATTAATACTTGGATTTAGAAGTAATATATGTTTCATGATTTCAATAAAATTAAAAACAGTTTAAAAAATTTTGTTCTAAAAAATATTGCTATATATAATTTTAATTTCTAATCTATTTAATAAAATAATGAAATAATAATTAAAATTATAAAATATAACTTAAAACTTCTTTATTTTTTTGGAATATAAATGTTTAGAATTGAAATTTTGTGTTTCAAACAAATTTTTTTATATAATTTAAAGATTTATTAAATAATAATTGGTTTCGGACAAGTATAAATTTCATGATGTTTTCCAAATAGTAATATAATAATTAGTTGTAAAAATCGAAAAATCTGGTAAAATTCATTTTGTGTATTAAGAACTATATTTATTACAACTATAAATTGTTCTATTGAACCAAAATTTTGGGTTTTTCTATCACTTTTGCCTAATTGTTTTTTTTTGATTAACTGGTTATAAACTCAAAATGTTGATTAAGAATAGATAAATTGCTTAAGCAATTTTTTTAGTATGTTTTATTTTAAATAGTTTTTTGGTTTCATTTTATAATATGATAATGATATTTTTAATATATTTTGCATCAATAATTCTTTTTTAAACATTGATTTTTTTGTTTGTCAATAATAATTGAAAAGCAATTTGAATTATTGTTCTTGGTAGTATTTTAAAAACAATTTTAAAGTTGATTTTTGTTAAAAACTTTGGTTAAAAGATCAAAGTATTTTTGCTGTAAGTTATATTCAGCATAAATTTCGTGGATATTTTTTGGCTTTATTCTTTGATTATTATTAGCAAAATACTTAAGTTACATAACCAGCTGGTTTTCAGTAAGATAGATTAGAGTTGTTGCAGTTTTTTTTTTTGGTTCAATTTTCCAAATTCAATTTTGTGCTTATTGCTTTTATTGGACAAAGGAATATTAAAAGCATAGTATTCTGAATATTATTGGTCATTATAAAACATAATACATTTTTTGCATAATTGGATGTTTATTTGCTTTAATTATTGAATTTAAGCTTTATTAATCGAATAAGTGTGACTTGTAATTTGGTAGTATACTTCTACTTTATTTTCATAGTTGTATTTAGCAATTTCAAAAGTATATTTAATATATTCAGCTTTTTTTATTTAGTAGACATCTTTTTGGGTTTTTTTATTAATTAGAATCATGACCAATTATCATATAAATAATAATAAAATTTGTTTAGAATGCTGTTATATACTGCATTAAAAAAGATTCTTTTGTATACTTTTTTTGCAATTGATAGAGCATATTAGCAGATCTAATTGCAAACTTTTTCTCTTATTATAATATTGATCCAGTTGTATTCTTTTGGTAATAGTTTTTTGCATGTTAAGCAAGAAGTATTATCTTATTTTCTATATTATTTGGAGTATTCAAATTATTTTTTGTGGCAGGCTTTATAATAATAATAAGTGTGTGTCTTTTATTTTTTTTCTGGTAATATATAGACTCCCATAAATAAAAGTTTTTTCTTGTAATTTTTACATTTGAGTTAAATATATGATGACTGTTTTTGTAGTTCTAATTTAGAATAATAGGCAATGTTCTATCTTTTGGTCTTTTCAAAAATTTCTTGTTTTGTTTTACAGCCCAATTAAATGCTAATTCAAAAGCCATATAGGTTTCAGTAATTGGCATTTTTTTTTCTTTAATTTGAACACAAAGGCTTTTTCTAATTATTTGTTAAAAGTATTATAAGTAGCAAATACTTTAATATATTGTTCTTAGTCTAAAATTTTGAGTTTCTAAATTTTTCAATTTAAATTTGCATTGGCTTTGAAAAGCCAATTGTTTTTGATAAGAGCTTAGTATTAAAGTGCATTTATAATTAGAACTTTAATTAAAATAATGATTTTATTAATTTTGAATAGAAAGTTGTTAATTTTTCTAACTAAAGTTTTTTCATACTATCAGCTATAATAATAACTGTTTGAGCAGATCTATCTACATTTTATTTAAGTTGTTGTATTAATTAATAAGTAATAATGCTTTTAGTAGATTTACTATTTAAAATTAATTAAATTGGTTTTTTTTTAATTTTAGCTTCTATATTGTTATTAGACAAAATTAGAGATACTGTTTAGCATGAAATTACTCTTATAAATTTTATTATTAATTAGCATATATTATTGTTTCAAATTATCACTTATTACATTAGCAAAAAATGTTCAAAATTATCATTTAATTAATAACCCAATTTGTACATAACACAAATGTAACCTAAATGCGATGATCAATCATGCAATACCCCGAAATATGTAACATTCAAAAGTTTGCCAAAATTTGTAGAAATTTGCCGAAATAATTGATAGTTCACCGAAATATCTAATAGTTCACAGAAATAACTTGTAGTTTGCCGAAATGTATCTTTAATTTAGCGAAATTGTAGAAAAGAGCAAAGTTCAAGTTCATAGAATAGTGTTACAACAAGTTGTATAAAAGAAGAGCTTCTCTCTTTGAGAAAATGTATCTTACTTTAGATTTATTACTTAGAACTGTTCCTCTACACACAAAAAGAAATAAATATTAAATAATTTGAAAAACCAAATTATTTAATTATTGCACTTGGAAAATTCCCAAAACTCAACTAACATTTCGAAATTGATTAGCTACCAATTTCAGTACACTGTTAGTGACTCCAGGCCTGGATAGAAAACGTTTTTCTTGACAGAATTCTATTTCTTTTACATTTCTTTTCTTTTTTTTCTTTTATTATCATAATTATTAGGGTAGCCTACAGACAAGAATTCTTGTAGAAGAGTTGACTTTCACAGCAAAGTAACTACACATTTTTAGTAAGCTTCCAGATGAGCAATTCCTGGGAAAGAGTTGACATTTACTACAACGTAACTACATAAAAGCAACTGGTAAGGAATTGGCCATTCTACTTATAACCCCAGCAGTTCAAATTATAGGAAATAATTTGAAAATAAATTCAGTTACTGGAGGTTCAACCACATCCAGAAAACGTGAATTCACAACAAACAGACATTACCAACATTCAAGAAAAGAGACCAAAAACTTCCAGTAACATTTGGTGCTCTTTAACAGAAATAACACAGTAACAACAAATTCAAAGTGGCAACCACACCAGATGCAACAACTCTAGAGTATTATCAGTCAATTTACACCCATTGCAAGCAAAGATTCAACATTCCAGACGGAATTGAAGTTGTCAAAAAATCAGTATACCAATACATTGAAAACTGCATTAACAATTATCTTTTTGGAAATTACAATATTTCAGAAGTTAGAAGCAACCTTTACAATAATTTAGCACACTATTCACAGTTGAGAACTGAAGACCTTAATAGTGAAACACTTGCCACTTACTTTCAAGAACTTAATTTTAACATTATCAAGTACTGTGAAGAAACATACTCAGTGCAGTCTCAATACTTCATTGATTTTGAATTGGAGACAGAAACAAGCAACAAAAGCAAACACAAATTGAAGCAATACTCAAAAACCACCCCAAATACTCCAATACTATCAAAAACAACTGCCAAACACTTACAAACACCTGAACAAGGAACCAGTTCAAAACTTCCACTCACCATCACATCTTTTCTAGCTTCATTTGCACAAGCACAAACACCTAATTTATCCTTAAATTGATTTGCAAGACTAGAAAATTTTACATCACTCAGAAACCTCACCAGACAGCAAGAACTCCTTCAAACTAGTTCCAGTCTTCTTGATTTTCTAGCTGAAAATCAAAGTGAACACTCTGAGACAGCAGCAAATGAAGAAAATGACTCTAAAATAACTGAAAAAAAATCAATAGACAATGAAAACAAAGAAGACAAAATGACAGCATACATCGCAAAAATTCCTGAATTTAATGGAGAAAACATTAAGACCAGTCTCCAAGAATGGCTTAACCAAGTTACTAAAGCTGAAGATGCAAATGGATGGAATGCTGCCAGAATGTTAAGAACAATTTTCTACTTTCTCAAAAGAACAGCAGGAGAATGGTTTGAAAACTTGGCTGCTCCATTCAATAATTAGAACGCTTTTAAAGCAGCCTTCCTTGAACAGTTTACCAACAATAATACCTTCATCATCCTTCAAAATCGGTTTTGCAATATCAAACAAGAATCCTCCAAATCTGTTATAACTTATATTAAAAAATTTAACAAACTTTTCAAACAAATTTGCCAACTCGAAACAAACAATTATTATTCCGATGCTCAAATCTTGGATCAATTTATCACTGGTCTAAAAGATGAACTAATTAAAAAAGTCCGTCTACATGTCCCAGAAGATTTAAACTCTGCCATACAGCATGCAAAAAGATATGAAATGGTCATGGAAGAGGCCAATCAAACAAAACTTGTAAATTTGGCAATTGGAAAAACCAGCTCAGCAGCTGAGAAAAAAATTGACCAACTCACAAAGAAGATTGAAAACTATTTCACCAATCAACAACAATAGCAACTCCAAAGATATCAACCACCCCAAAGACGAAATCAAAATAACTTGTACCACTTTCTAATAACCAGCCTCAGAATTGCCATTACTGTGGAATCTCTGGCCACTGGAAAAGAGATTGCAGAAAGTTACAATGAGACCAACAAAATAAGAGTAATCAACGTTACCCTCCACTACAGCAATCTTATTATCAACCACCACCACCAGCTTACTATTTACCAAAACCTCAATACCAAAATAACTATTATCAGTCTGCCCCACAGCCAATCCAACAGCAATACCAACAACCACCCACACAACATTATCAAGTACCTGCTTAAAGATTGATTACACAAAATCAATTCACACCACAAAACCAATACCAAGTAAACAACAATAGAATCAGTTCAAACAACCAATTGGTTCCCCGAAATCCAGCTCAACCAAGACCCAACCACTATCATACTCAACCCAGTTATTTAACAATGCCAGAAGAACAGGATTTTCACCATACTGTACTCTCAGAAGGTAAAGCTACAGCACAACAACAAAACCCTTCCTATACTCCCACCACAATCTCACCAGCCAGAATTGCTGAAAACGCCAACCTTTCAGATATATTCCCTTTTGAATTTGAAGCAAATAAGTCCCCATTCCTGCTTAGCAATGCAGCTACCAATGAACAAAAAGCAATCACGGCTATGTACACTGAAGCAGAAGTCGAAGGAAAAACAATTTGCTTGATCTTAAACAGTGGATTTACTGGAAGCATTATCACCTACCAGTTAATGCAACAGTTAAAGAGAAATGTCGACCGACCAGCTTAAACAGTAATCATTACTGCTGATAGTATGAAAAAAACTCCAGTAGGAGAAATTGACAATTTTCCATTTACTCTTGATGGAATCACCATTTCAGTCAAAGTTCTTGTGATGGACGTGCCCCAGTACCAAGCTCTTGTCAGAAATGATTGGCTTCAAAAAGCCAATACTAATCTGAATTGAGAGACATAAGAGTTAACAATCTCTTACTAAGGACAATACACCCGGGTATCTGCCACTTGTGGTATATTTAACAAATGCTCTGAAAAAGCCCCAGTTTTTGAATTCAAACCAGAAGAAGAAAAGCCCATCATTAAAACATTTATGGCACTTGGATCAACCTTCAACTGGGCTGATGAAACTGAACAACAGTACTTTTCAACAAATAATTCTCTTGAACCAAAAGAACTAGTGACAACCAGATGGAATGTCTCCTATTCAAAACCAAAAGCATGAAAACAACACCCCTACATTCTATTCAAATGCAAGGACTGTCACAAGAAACTCTCATCAATGGGAGTCTGCATTTTACCTGAAGAAGAATATGAAAATCATACTTGTTATTACTGTAAGACTTGCCATAGAGAATGATGGAGCCATTTAATAAAAAGAAGCGGAAAATGGGATAACACCTCTTGTTTAACTTGTGGAGATATGCTACTAGAAGAATGCAATTGGATTGATATAGCAATAAGAGAAGGAGTCTGCGATCAGACCTGCCAATATGCTTTATCAATTTCAGAAAAAGTAAAAAGAGAAACATCTTTTAATGCAACATACAACAGTGCTTTCAACAAACTTTATTACTACCCCCATGATGCTGAAATGATTTTCGACTTAACAATGGCATTAATTAATGGAGCTACCAAAGAAGATGTCCGTCAAATGAAGGAAGCAGAATACATTGAATACACTATAGAATTAGCTGGATTCAATTACGAAGATGAAGTAGAAGTCTACTACCAAATTGCAAGTCACACCTACCCAACCCAAAAAGCTTAAATTCAACAATTAGAGCAAATGAACATTAGGCTATGTGAAGAATGCATTATGCCTTATGATGAACAGTGGTGTTCTAAATGCTACGCTCTTAGCATCCTCTTGCCCAGTGAAAGTGATGAGAATGAAATTGAATTTGGAGAACCTGAAGCAATGGAAGAAATTGAAACAACACCCATCTATCTTATTGAAAATCAGCCTGCCTTACAACTTAAATACTTCAACAACAACAGACAAAGAATAAAACCCAAAAAAGCACATGAAATTGATGCTGAATATAACCTAAGATATCCAGACAAGAATACTTTTGTTCTTAAACCCAAATCTCTCACAAAAATCAATCTCAGAATTGCACTCAAAATCCCGCCAGGAGCAATGATTCAAATTGCCTCTCAGTCCTCTTTGGCAAGCAAAGGAATCAATGTCAAAGGAGGAATAATTGATGCTGGATATACTGGAGACATTACAGTAATGCTTCAAAATGAAGCTGACAAATCATTCAAAATCAAACATGCTGAAAAAATTGCCCAAGCTATTTATTTACCCCTAATCAACATTTCGGGTTTGCAACTAGTCAATCAAAGAGAACAATTAGGAAAAAGCAATAGAGGAACCCAAGGTTTTGGTTCAACTGGACGATTCACAGTTCCAGTTAATATAGCTCTTAACACACAGAATGAATCCCACCAGATTCTCAGACTTCCACAACCAATTACTATTTCACTCTTTGGAGAACATCCAGAAATCTACATCTGCCCAAAGCCAACAACCATACAACAAATTTTTGAGTCCAATAAACAAGTCTGCTTAGAACATAATATTTCGATCCCAAACATTTATATTCCAAAAGGAACAAAGAAAGTCCAAGTTATTTTTTACAACCCCAATAATTACTCCATAGTTTTATTAAATAATTTAGAAATTGGAGTTATTCACAGTAATATATTTCAGCAAGAATTACCTCAAACAGTCCCCAATTTCTTTGAGATTATTGGACATTCACTACCAAAAATCAACCCAAATTTCAGCTCTGAAAACTACCATGTTGTCATGGAAAAACTATATCGAATCAACATGGGACAACTTGAACCACAACAACAAAACCAGCTCAAAGAGCTAATTGCAGAATTTGCTGATATTTTTGCCAAAAACAACAATGACTTAGGAAGAACCAATTTGGTTCAACATCAAATCTACATAAGAGATGCCAAACCAAGGTGACAACAAGTCTACCGAGTTGCTCCAGAAAGCCACCAATTCATTCGAGAAGAAATACAATGAATGCTTAACAATGGGCTCATCCAACCCTTCATGAATCCTTGGGCTTCACCTGTAGTGCTAATTAAAAAGAAAAATGGAAAGATACGATTTTGTGTTGACTATTAACAACTCAACAGTGTTACAATTGGAGATGCCTATTCCTTTCTCCAAATTGATGACATGTTAGATGCCCTGGGAAAATACAAATACTTTTCAACACTAGATTTAGAAAGTGGTTACTGACAAGTTACTATGAATCCCAAAGATCGCCCCAAAACAGCATTTACTACCCAAGGCAGAAATTACGAATTCAATGTAATGCCTTTCGGATTATGCAATGTACCAGCAATGTTTCAGAGATTAATAGATGTTGTGTACCAAGAACTCCTTTGGAAGTCAGTAGTCATTTATCTTGACAATACTGATGTTTATTCTCTATCATTCGAATTATACTTAAAACACCTGCGAGAAGTTTTTCAACAATTACAAAAAGCAGGACTAAAACTCAATATCAAAAAATGCTACTTTGGAAAAACAAGCCTGGTCTTCCTTGGTCACATCATTAGTAAAGATGGAATCAAACCGGACCCTAGAAAAATTAGCACTGTCAAAAACTTTAAAACTCCTCAAAACACTACAAAACTAAAAGGATTCATAGGATTAGCCTCCTACTATCGGAAGTTTATCAAAAGATTCTCAGAAATTGCAAAACCTCTCAACCAGCTTACTACCAAAAACGTCGAATACAAATAGACTGCTGAATGCCAAAATGCATTTGAAATTCTCAAAGAAAAATTAATGACAGCTCCAATTCTTGCCTACCCAAATTTTAGCAACTGATTCTAATTAGCAACAGATGCCTTTTATACTGCCTTTGGTGCTATCCTATCACAACTGGATGACAATGGAAATGAGCGAGTAATTGCCTATGCTAGCAGAACATTAAAACCAGCTGAAAAAAATTATCTTGCCACTGAATTGGAAACAGCAGCTGTAATTTGGGCCCTACATCATTTCAACTTTTATCTTTGGCCAAAGAAATTCGATATTATCACTGATATCCAATCAGGAGACACATTTTGTGAACAATCTAATACAAAAAATTTATGAACAATTCAATGTCAAAAGACCTCTGTCTTCACTCTACCATCCACAAACAAATGAACTCGTGGAACGTTTTAACAGAACATTGTGTGAGTCATTAGCCAAAGTCTCAACCGATTTTGAGCAAAAGTAGGATATCTTTATTCCATTAGTGTTACTAGCATACAGAACACTAAAACAAAATACCACAAAACACACACCATTTGATCTAACTTATGGAAGGACAGCAACATTACTAATTAGTTTCACAATAAAAACATATCCAGCACAACCAATTGATGAAAACAATTTCCAAGAAACACTTCAATGAAGAGCCTACACACTTCTCAGCATGTTGGAAGAAAGACGACGAAAAGCAGCCACCCATATTGAACACTTCCAAACTCAACAAAAAGAATGGCATAACAACAAATTGCCTCTAGTTACCAATAATTTTAAAGTTGGAAACAAAGTTTTCCTATACAGAACTAAAGCTGAAAAACAATGGAGTGGAAAATTTGAAAATAAATGGGATGGACCATTTTTTATCTATGAAATACTAGGCAATAAATCATACAAGTTAAGACTTGATAACAAAATCCTAGCAAAAGTTGCACATAGAGATCGTTTAAAACACTATCATTCCAGAAACAATCCTAAACCATTAATTCCACAAATTGGTACACATTCTCTTATAGTCAATCCCAAAGATATTCTCCAAAACTTAGAACCAATAGTTGTCATTGAACAACCGTCCAACTTGAACACTTAATTTAATTTTACTAGTTATTCCCTTATAATTTAAAAATAATTTCACAAAAACAAAACAAAACAAAATACACAGAAAGACAAAAATAACATAAAAACTTACATACCAAAAATAATTTCAATCTATTTTTCTCACTCAAAATTTTATAATGACTATCCCTTAAAATATTCAACAAATATCTCAAAAATTAATGCTAGCTTTAAAGACAATACCCGAATTATCTATCACTATTACAGGAAAACATATTAATTATACCCAAACAGAAATAGTTGCCAATTTAGCCCCAAATTCACGAAATTATCACCCCTACAAAAAAAACACAAGAAGTTACTCTGGAATTTATCTACCAGAACTCTTGAAACTTGCTTTAAGAGAAAATTTAATGTCCATTCCTATTAGTATTCCACCAAATGCTATTATTCAACAAAAACTTCAACTGTGTCTTAATGAAGAAAACCACGACTATACTTTAATATATAGATATTTCTACATTGAAAAAACACTTCATGAATGAAAACGGGAACTTACAGCAGCAAACCTCACAAAAGAAGCTATTCAAAAACAACTTCATAATGAATTCAAAACAACAGCTGGACCTACAAACAGTCACTATAAATTAAGAACTGCTCTTAAACTTTATGACCTATTCTACACTTGTAAAAACGTCCTACAAAACCCAATTTTACAATCTTTGAAGATTCAATACATTGGAAAGCTCACAGAACTGAAATTTCAACAATTTTCAGACCAAATTTCTTCAATAATTTTGGATTATTATCTGGAAATTACAGACAGTACTTGGACTTCAACAGAGCTCAGTCTTGAGGAGGAGGTTATGTTACTAGACGAAATTAGAGATACTGTTTAGCATAAAATTACCCTTATAAATTTTATCATTAATTAGCATATATTATCGTTTCAAATTATCACTTATTACATTAGCAAAAAATGTTCAAAATTATCATTTAATTAATAACCCAATTTGTACATAACACAAATGTAACCTAAGTGCAATGATCAATCATGCAATATCTCGAAATATGTAGCATTTAAAAGTTTGATGAAATTTGTAAAAATTTGCCGAAATAATTGATAGTTCATTGAAATATCTAATAGTTCACAGAAATAACTTGTAGTTTACCGAAATGTATCTTTAGTTCAGCAAAATTGTAGAAAAGAGCAAAGTTCAAGTTCATAGAATAGTGTTACAACAAGTTGTATAAAAGAAAAGCTTCTTTTTTCGAGAAAATGTATTTTACTTTAGATTTATTACTTAGAACCATTTCTCTACACACAAAAAAAAATAAATATCAAATAATTTGAAAACCCAAATTATTTAATTATTGCACTTAGAAAATCTCTAAAACCCAACTAACATTTCGAAATTAATTAGCTACCAATTTCAGTAAACTGTTAGTGACTCCAGGCCTGGATAGAAAACGTTTCCCTTGACAGAATTCTATTTCTTTTACATTTTTTTTCTTTTTTTTTTCTTTTTTTTTCTTTTATTATCATAATCATTAGGGTAGCCTACAGACGAGAATTCCTGTAGAAGAGTTGACTTTCACAGCAAAGTAACTACACATTTTTAGTGAGCTTCCAGACGAGCAATTCCTGGGAAAAAGTTGACGTTTACTACAATGTAACTACATAAAAGCAACTGGCAAGGAATTGGCTATTTTACTTATAAGCCCAGCAGTTCAAATTATAGGAAATAATTTGAAGATAAATTCAGTTACTGGAGGTTCAACCATATCTAGAAAACGTAAATTCACAACAAATAAACATTACCAACATTCAAAAAAAGAGACCAAAAACCTCTGGTAACAATGTATATAGCTGTAATTGTTTTTTGTTTTGTAATGACTGCATTGTTAAGCAAAAATAGTGATTTATTTGCTTCAAATTTGAATAGAAATATGTCTTAGAAGTTGGTATTTTAGATAATTCTGGCTGGTAGAATTGTATTACTAGAAAATTTTTGTCTTGGGACTGCATTTTTACTTTTAAAAAGTGCAATTTGCTGAAACTTCAATTTTTCTGGTATTATAAAATAGCTGGATTAAGTATAATAATGTGTGAGTTTTTGTTGAATTGAATTTTGAGAAACTAATTAGTTGTTGAAATTAAATTTGTTGTTGTTTATTGTAAATTAGTTTTAAGATGCAAATTGGTTTTGTTGAACCAATTTTTGAGCAAATACTTGATATTGCTAAGTTAGAGATTATAGATATTGTTGTTAAATGAATTGTGAAATAAGTTGATAAAAGTTGTTTTGATATTAAAATCTTGGTGAATAATAAGTTGATAGTAAAGATTGGTAATAGAATTGTTAAAGTTAAAAATAATGTTAATTACTTTTTTGTTGTTGGTTTTTTTGCATTTTTCTGCAATTTTGTTTTCAATATTCTAGAATTTTACAGTAGTGACAGCTTTGTGATTAATTGTTAAATAATAATACAAAGTTTTTTTGACTTTAATATTATGGAAACTAATATTTTTGTTGCTGCTATTGTTGTTAATTGATAAAATAATTTTTGATTTTTTTTAGCTGCTAAGCTAGTTTTTTTAATTATAAAATTTACAAGTTTGGTGCAATTAGCTTCTTTTATAGTGATTTTATAGTTTTTTGCATGTCAAATACCTGTAATTAAGTCTGCTAAAGCATGGAAATAATCTTTTTTGATCAATTTATCTTTTAATTTAGCAATGAATTAGTCCAAAATTTGAGCATTAAAATTATACTTGTTGGTTTTTAATTGTCAAATTTGTTAAAAAAGTTTGTTGAATTTTTCAAAATAGATTATAACAGATTCAAAAAGTTTTTGTTTAATGTTTTAAAATTGGTTTCAGAGAATAATAAGATGTTATTGTTGGTAAATTGTTTTTAAAAAGCATTTTTAAATGTTTGCCAGTTTTCAAAAGATTCAGCCAAGTTTTCAAATCATTTATCTGTCATTTTTTAAAAAAAATAAAGAATAGCTTTGAACACTCTTATGGTATTTTATTTATTTGTATTTTCTGCTTTTAAAACTTTGTCAAGTCATTTTTGTGGACTAGTGTTAGCATTTTTTCGTGTAAATTCTGTAATTTTTGCAATATAAATGGTTATTAATTTATCTGTATTTTCATTTTTAATAATTTTTTTCTCAGTAAATTCAAAACCATTTTTGTTATTATCAAAGTAATTATTTTGGTTTTTTGCTAAGAAATTGAGAAAATTAGTATTAGTAAAAATTTGTTCAGGCTGTTATGTTGAGTTTTTTGGTAAAGTAAAATCTTCTGGTCTTGAGAACCAAATAAAAACTAAATTAGGTGTTTGCAGTTAAGCAAGTAAAATTGAAAATAGTATAATAGAAAATAATAATTTGATACTGATTTTTTGTTTAGGTGTTTGTAGATGTTTGACAGTTATTCTTGGTGTGTTGTAAGTTGTTTTTAGATTTCGTTTTTGTTTTGTTTTTTTTTGTTGTTATTTTTAGTTTTGATTCTATGTCCAAAAAAAATTTGGATTGTATTAAGTATTTTTTTTACAATATTAAATAATATTAAAGTTGAGTTTTTGAAAGTAAGTGTCGAGTGTTTTACTGTTAAAATTTTCAGTTTCTAAGTAAAAATAATGTAATAAATTTTTGTAGAGATAGTTTTTAACTTCTAAAATATTATAGTTTCCAAAAAAATAATTATTGATATAGTTTTTAATGTATTAATATAGTAATTTTTTGAAAACTTCAATTCTATCTTGGATGTTAAGTTTATGCTTGCAGTAAGTGTAAATTGACTAATAATACTTTAGAGTTGTTGTGTCAGTTGTAGTTGTTACTTTGAAGTTGTTATTACTGTATTATTTCCATAAAAAAACATTAAATATTACCAGAAATTTTTGGTCTTTTTTTTAAAATGTTATTAAGATTTGTTTGCTGTAAATTCACGTTTTTTAAAAGTAGTTGAACCTCTGATAACTGAATTTATCTTCAATTATCTTTTATAATTTGAATTATTGAACTTATAAGTAAAATGACCAATTCTGTACCAGTTATTTTGTGTAGTTATGTTGTAGTAAATATCAACTTTTTCTCAGAAATTGCTTGTTTAGAAGCTCATTAAACTATGTAATTATTTTACTGTAAAAGTTAACTCTTCTACAAAAATCTTGTCTATAGACTACTTTAATAATTATAATAAAAAAAAATAAAAAAAATAAAAAAAATATAAGAGAAATAAGATTTTGTTAAGAAAATCGTTTTATAATTCAGATCTGAAATTATTAATGATTTACTAAAATTGGTAGCTAATTAATTTTAAAATATTAGTTGGATTTTGAAGAATATTAAATATAATTATTTTATAAATTAGGTTTCAAAGAATATTTTTATTTGAATTGTACTTTTAATGAAAATAAATCTAAAATAAGATATTTATAGTAAGATATATTTTTTTGAAGAGAGAAGCTCTTCTTTTATATAATTTGTTGTAGTATTAATTTATAAACTTAAACTTTTTCTTTTGTTATAATTTTGACAAACTACAAATTATTTTAATAAACTATTAACTATTTTAGTAAACTATTTATTATTTTGGTAAATTTTACAAATTTTTACAAATTCTTAAATATTACATAGTTCAATATATTATGTCATTTAATTATCTTAATTTCTATTGTATAAATTGGATTATTAATTAACTAGTAATCTTTAATAATTTTAATTAATCATAAGTAATAATTTGAATAATAATAATATATGCTAATTAATAATAGAAATTATAAAAATAATTTCATGCTAATTTACTGGCTAATATTTTACTAGTAACATAATTTTCTCTTCAAGACTGAACTTCATCAAAGTCTAAGCACTATTTATAATATTAAGATAGTAGTCTAAAATAATTAAAATAAACAATTTTATTATTTAGTTTTAATAGTTTTGTAGTTTATTATTAACAATAATAAAATTGCAAATTATAATTTTGGCTTTAAAATATATCTTATTATTTAACAAAGTAGTTATAAATTCAAATAATTAAACAGTTTTAAATATTTGTATTTTAAAAATATGTTTATTATTACTTAACTTTTATAATTATTACTAAATAAAATAATATTATATAACAAATATTATATATTAAAAAAACTTAAAATTATTTAATTTAAGATTTAAGATTATAATAGTGTATTTAAAAATAAATATATTAATAAATTTGCTAATTAGTAAAAAATTTTTTTAAAACAATTAATATTCTGTTTTTTTTAGATATAAGATTCAGATAATATAATAAAGTTTATTAAACCAAAAAAATAAATTCAGTATATATTATTCAAATATTAATAAATTTTTAATAAGTTACAATATTTTTAATAATATAATAACTATTTGTATTTTAATATATTAAGTTTAACAAAAAAAATAATGTTTAAATAAATAAATTTGTTAAAATAATACTGGTTAATTTTTTTATAAATAAAATAAAATTTTTTTAATATTTAACTTAATATAATTTTAATATATAAAAATAAAAAAAACTTTTTTTTTTCATTTATCTCAAATTTCCAAAAAAGAGTCAAGAGAGTTTTTTAAGAAGTTTTTTTTACCATTCATTACAATAAAATCAAGCTGTTTTTTGTTTTTGAGACTATTGTTAGCCTTAGTATTACTGTTATAAAGAAAGTTGTTGAAGATTCTGGCTCTGGTAGAGGTTTCAAATCTGTTTTGTCAAGAAAGAAGAAGAAAGATAATACTTTAGAAGAGGGTATTGGAGATAAAAAAAAATCTACTAAGAAGCCAAATGATTGTTTATCAGATTTTAAGACTGATAATACCACCAAGTCTGATAGCATTAATATGAAAAAAGAGTGTTTGGTAAAGGAAACCAGCTTTGACTATGATGAAAGTAGTGTTTTTGCTAATGGTAATCTTAATCAGACATCTAAAAAGCCAAGTATCAAAACTAAAAAGCATTGGGCAAGTCATTAAGAAAGATAAATTTTACAAGTCATAATAATATAGATGATGTTTTCTCAAATAGCTCTTTGGAACTCCCTCCTTCTTTGAAGAATTTGGTCAATATTTCTGTTAAAAAATTGTTTGCATTAGATATTGGGTTGGATAAGGTGGTTGGCAAAATGCCTTTAGATAAATATGCCATAATTAAGAAGTTGTTTTCAGAAATCAATAGTTTTGAAAGGGTGTCTACTTCCTTAAAATTTATAGAGATCATTAAAATGACATTTACCTTCAAATTGAATCTAATAAAAGCCACTGAAAAGACTACTAATGCAAATATTATGGTAAATACTGATCTTAAAAAATCTGCCAGGTGTTCTAATTGGGCTGTGGTTTTGAAAGAAATTCCAATTAGTACTTCTACTGAGGCTGTGTGCACTATGTTTTTTAAGTTTGGTATTATTAAATCAATCAAAATGCAGTTGGTAGAACTCTAACAGAAGACTGTGGTAGAATTTAAGTGATTAAATTATGCTGATTTGGTCACTGCAGAATGGTCTATTCTGATCAGAAAAATGCTGTGCACATTGCTAGGACAAATTTAAACAAAAAATTATGAGATGTTAGGGATTACTATAAGACTTTGCTCTATACACTATCTGTTAAGATTAATACTCATGATATTTGAAACTTTATTGGTTTGGTGGATAGAAAAACATGTGTTATTGATCATCATCCTGTTTTATATTCCCAGAGTAGATGTGCTGTTGTTTGCTTTAACTTTGCTGAATCTCTAGATGCTGTAATGGAAACCATGCCAATGCTGAGGGATATCAAACTGCATTGGTTTCATCTTGTGAGAGAATTGGTCATATATCTTTGAGCTGTGTTCTGGGTGGAAAAAATTCTCCTAATAGTCTATCTTGTAGAGTATTGTCAGAAAATAATAAAAGTAGACTGGCATTCATTTATGCTAAATGGTCAGTGATATCTTATCTTATTTTTTTTGGTGGTGTTTCTTGGACAAAAATTGTTGGTGGGTTTTTATTCCCTCCTCTCTCTGCTGGTAATAGTTTGTCAGGTCCTGATTTTTTTTCAGAGATGAAATCTTTTCTGCCAGTGTTATTTGAATTGAATAATAAGTTTGCTGCTCTTAAGCATAGTCTTGCCAGCCTTGCAGAATACATCAACAAGTTGGCTAAGAGATTGAACACATCTGGATCAACAGTTTTCTAGCTTAATTCTAAAAGTCAGCCATTGGTGACTCCTTCATCACAGAATTAAGGAGCAAATATAGTGATAAGTGAGAGTTTGGGTGTGGTCATTGGTGGTAAGACTATTGTAAAAGTAATAGGTTTTGATTTTTTGGTTATCTTAAAGATAGAAAAAATCTTAAAAAATCTGTCAATCACAGTTATGGGTCTTTCAGCTAAAATAGACAATACTGGTTTAGTTCTCATTACTTGTTCTTCTTAATAACAAATCTGGTATAGAGATTTGCTATGTGTAATGTCTGAGGTATCAATGTCTCTGCCAAGCAGAAGAATGTTGTTCATTGGCATGTAAAATTTGGTAATGTGGTTTCTATTGTTACAGAAATGAAGTTGAGATCTAATATTAGGCCATGGATTGTAAACAAGTTTGATGGAGTGAAGATATTTTCTTCTGGCTTAGACAAAGAGTTTCTAGGTGCTAAGATGGCAATCATTATAAACAATTCTCTTGCATGTCATGTTTTCAAGGTTGAAAAGATCTCTAGTTGTCTTGTTTCTGTTTATCTTTTTTTTAAAAGCAAACTATCAGTTGTAATTTTGGGTTTATATGCTGACACTTTTGCTAAAACCAGATTTAATCAGGCTTTAGAAATTAACTTTCTTATTACTAAAACTGTTAACTTTTCTACATATATGGTTCTGGATGGAAATTTCAATAAGAGTGGATTCAAAAGAAGTGCAAGTTTTAGGTTTTGCTTGGATTTGGACTTAGTCAATTCTTTTTGTGGTTATTTACTGATTAAAATGTCTACTTGGAACAACTTAAGAAATGTTAAGAAAGTCATTGATTACATTTTTATCAGTAATAATTTATTATCTGTAGTAGCTGATAATAAAATTGTTTCTGTTTCTGAATTTTTTAATATAGATCACAAAGCTGTTTTGGTGTCTATTAATTTGAATGGCCTCTTGAATGCTTATCTTAATAGCATTTACAAACAGGCTAATAGAGATAAATGGAAATATAGGCTCAAAGATGTCAATTTTAATAAATAGTTGCATTTTAGAAAATGCTCATTAAGCAAATTTTTAAAGGTGTTGGCTGAATTCAATAGTGCAAAAGATAGTAGAGATTTGAATGTTATATAGAGGGTTTTAAAGGGGGTGGTAGTGGAATTTGCTAATAAGATGTTTTTTAGGGTTTGGTTTAGTAAGTTTGGGTGTTCAAGGAATAAACAATCATCAAAATTTTTTGGTTTGAAGTTATTGGTGGCCAAGATAATAAAGTGCTTTAGTGTGTCTTTAGGCTTGGAGATTAACTGTCTTATCAATGCTTGGTCTAATATTGATAATGGTAAAGCTTTCAAATTGTATATTATAATTAGTAATGGGGTTTGTTTAGATTTAATTTTACATCACTTGTCAAGAATAAAAAAGAGATATCACAGATCTAAGTATCATAAATTGAAAGTGCCAGAAATGTTCAAATTAGAAAAACAATTGAAAAGCACATGAAGAATTTTAGCTCTGATAA
This sequence comes from Geosiphon pyriformis, assembly GCA_016748015.1. Taxonomy (NCBI): domain Eukaryota; kingdom Fungi; phylum Glomeromycota; class Glomeromycetes; order Archaeosporales; family Geosiphonaceae; genus Geosiphon; species Geosiphon pyriformis. The sequence goes on along the minus strand of JAAOMT010000223.1, from coordinate 24,521 downwards.
GAAGCATGTAATCAGAAATGCTTTAATATCTTTTTCAAAAGGTGGTACTGGACTATTTGATTGTAAATGATGAGTTAATATTGGAGCCTAATAAAGTTAAGTTCACAATTAATACAATTATAGAAGAATGAACAAAAAAACAAGTGGTTTCTAGTGTTCTGCCTGCTTACTGGTCTGATTAGTATAGCTCTTTAATCTATGTCAACAACATTGCTTTTTAAGATGTTATGTATGCTATCAAAAATAATGAGTTTTTGCAGGTGGTTAGAGATCTGCCTAAAAAAAAGCTGCTGGTTTCTCTGATATCCCTAATAAGTTGTGAAAACATGGTTATACATACATTCTGGATGGTTTGTTGGACTTACTCAATACATGTCTAATGTCAAGTGCTGTTCCTGATATGTGGAAAAATGCTTCGGTTTCTATAATACCAAAGCCATATGATTGGAAAGGGACTCTTATCAATACCAGACTGATAGCACTAATCAAGACTGCCCAAAAAATTTTGTTGAAAATCTTGTTAGATAAGATTTTTGTAACTTGTAGTAAATTTGATGTCTTGCATGGAAATAACTTCTCAGTTCTTAAGAGTACAATAACTCGGGCTCCTATTTTTGCTGTTAGTTCTATAATTAAGGATGCACTGAAGAAAAATAGAGAGTTGTGGCTGATTCTCCAGAACATAAGAAAGATATATAATTCTGTTGGGTGGTTTCATCTGTGGAATAGTTTGTCTAGGATCAAGATGTGTCTCCATTTTATTGAGTTTTTCTGAAATATTTACATTGGCCATGTCAATCAAGTTATAACAGATTTTGGTCTTATAGATGGTTATGTTGTTCATGATGGTTTGGACCAAGGGGAAGTTTTCTCACCACTTTTGTGGAGAATTTTTTATGACTCTTTATTTTGTGAAGTTAAAAGACATGAGAGTACATATGGTTATAGGCTGGATTCGAAATTTTTTATTAAATCAGGCAGACTGGATCCCAAAGGTGGCAAAACATCTTTTTTGGTGACTGGGGCTTTTGTGGATAACACAATTTGTATTGGAAATGGCATAGCCACTATTCAAAATATTTTGGACATTGCTAGTGAGTTTTTTTAAATCAATGATATTTTTATCAATATAGACAAAACTGTTGTTATTTTCATCAATCAGAGGATAGGATATTTTTGGCTGCTAATTAGTGACTCCAGTATTTCAATAGCAAAAAGGCATGAAACTCATAGGTATTTGAGTATTTTTTTGTCCACTAATGGTCTTTTCAAACTTAGCATTATTAAGACTCATTCAGATGTTAAGTTTTTTACAAATCTGGTGTTGAGAAAGACTGTTTCAGATAAACAATTTTTGTATCTGGTATTTGTTGTGTTTCAATCTATTATTAATTATAGATTGCAATTCAGTTGTGTTTTAGCAAATATGTGTGAAAAATAAAACAGATTGCTTAAAAAAAGTCTGAAGCTCAAAGCTAACTTACCCAAAAATTTTCCCAATAAAGCTCTGTTTTATTCTGAGTTGTATGGTCTCAAATTTTTCAGACAGTTGCAAGCTAAGTGTTTGCTGGCTAATTTGGTTAATTTTGCCAATTCAGAGGGCATCTTTGGCAGGTTGTTTGAACATAGAGCCATAGATTTCCAAGCCACCAGTTGGATGCCCCAACAGTTCTTTAGTTTTCTGGTCAAATTATTAATTGATTCAATCAATTGCTTTCTGGCTGGCATAACCAACACATTGGCTTTATATAAGTCTTTTTTAGTTAATAATATACCTAATGTTTTTTAGTCTAGCAAAGGCATTTTTGTTGCAGATGTCTTAAATGTGGAACATTATTTGAGTGTTATTGAGTTGCTAAGAAGATTTGACATCATTTTTGCAAATTAGTTTTTAGACCATTATGGCTTGTGCTTCTCTTGGGACACTTTTTGTAGATAGAAAAAACTGGACCTCAGAGGTCATGTTTCTAATTGGTTTGTCATTACAGTTTTTTTTATCGAGAGTGGTGGCTTAGTTAATAGTGGTGTTTTGAATTGCCACTTTACTTTCAGTATAAGCTCATGTGATTTTGGTTTTGTTAGTAAGAGTATTATTAAAAATTAGAGCTAATGTAATAAATATTTACACAGATAAGTCAGTTAAGGGTTTGGAATTAGTAGGCACCTGTGGTGGTGCCACTGCTTATTTTTCAGACATTGAATATTGAAATTAAGATATTCGGTTTGTTTTTTTCAACTTTTATAGAGATGCAGACCATCATTTTTGCTTTAGACTGCATTCTTGTTTTAAGCTTGGTAGTTTTATACTCAGATAGCTAGGCATCTTTGGATATGTGTGCTTCATTAAGTGGCTTTACTGGCCCCAATTTTCATGAGAAATGCTGAATTGAAAGAAAACACATTCAGTCCACTATTGCTTCTAAGAGTCTGTCAATTAAGTAAAATAAGGTTAAGGGTTACTCTAATGTCATTGGAAATAAGCATGCTAATTTCTTTGCAAATGTTGCAATCAAGTCTAAGTTTGTGTTATCTGTTGGCATGGTGCATAGTTTTTTTTCTGTTAAGAGCAGACCTGTCTTTGAGAATGCTCGTCACTTTATATAGTGTCTGTTTAATGCTGTTAGTTTTATTGACTGAAAATACAAATGTGCAAGTAGATTTGTGGACATGAATTTTGCTAACTATTTAGATATGCATTAAATCTTTAGAGTTTGGCATTCTGATGGTAATATTTGTTCTGGTTTCTCTAGCTCTGCCTCTGCTTCTTTGAAATCCTACTTTATGAAAGCTGTTTATTATTAACTGTCTACAGCCAAGAAAAAAAGACTGTACAAGCCAAGCTATTCTAGTGTTTTGTGCATTTGATGTAGTTTAGTTAAGGATTCTAATCACTTGTTTTTGTGTACTTAGGACATTAATGCCAAGAAAAAGTTAATTTCTAATACTATTAGAACTTGACTTGATAAGTATTGATAATGCTGAATGCTTGGTAATTCAATTCTTGTAAGAAGCTAAGTTTTCAGATTCCTTATATATGGCTTTGGCTAAGAGTTTTGTGATGAAAGATTAAATAGCTGATATGGTGGGTCTATTGAGTCCTAGGTCTGATGGAGGGTTGATGGTTATTAATATGGTTTATGGCTTTGCTAAAGATTACTGATCTTTTATTTAAGTGCTTAATACTAAATTGAGAGCACATTACAAAAAACACGGCTTTTTACTAAAGAATAAATTTGTGGTTTTGGTGGTTCTTGGTTTGACATCTCTATAGTCTTATAAGTTGATTTGTGAGTTTGGTATTAGGTTGGGCATTCATGTTTGTTTTGGTTTACATCTTGATTTGGTGAGCATGCATTTTAGCTTTTTGCATAGCTTCCTAGTGGTAAATAGATTGAGTGTATAGTATTGTCTTAATTAATCTGAGTGGCTGGTCATGTCTAGAAAATACATAAGCCATGCTTAATTTAAAATCTTATTTGGTTTTATGTACTTAGGTAGTAGTTAGACTGCACTTGTTAAATTTTTAATAAAAAAAAATATATATAAATTTAAATAGCTAATTATATATTATTAATATGTAAATTAATTTTAATATATGATAATTTAATTATATAAAAATAATTAGTATTACTTCAAAAAAATTTATTATGTATTTAATGAATACAGCCTAATTACTATTTAAAAATTAGAAACAAATTAAGTATCTTAAGATTAAATACAATTTATATGTTTTTTACATATAATTAATTATTTAAATCAAATCAAATTATATTATATTAATATTCTAAAAGAAAATTTACTTAAAAAAAAAATTTTTTAACCAATTTTAAATAATATAATACTATTACTAACTAATTTAATTAGTTATTTAACTGTTTTTAAAACATTAGTCTTAATATAAATAGATTTATAAAGAGGTATAAAAAGTATTGGACACTTAATATAATATACAAAAAAGGCTATATATTGTAATACTATTACCAATTTAAGCCATAATTTTTTTTATAATTACTTATAGTTATAATCTACAAATCAACATAAATCGTGTCTTTGTAAAACACAACAGTAGATTATACGTGTATATATAAAATATCAAACATTTTTGTCATGAAAAAATTTACCACATCAAATGTGTCTTGGAAAAAAACTTTCTGAATACCAAAAAGGAGGGATTATTTCAGCAAAAAAGTTAGGATATACAAACAGTAAGATTTTCATAACTATTGAATGTTTACATTCTTCTGTAATACATGTATGAAGTCATGCGAGCTAAAAAAACTTCCTAAAAAATAAACAGACTGACCACAAATTCTTAACAAATGTGCATGTGAACAACTCAAATATTCAATAATGGAGAATAAAAAAACCCACCACTAAACTCTTTCTCAAATACAATTGAATTTTATCTCCCTTCTCACCCTTCCTAAACTCCTTCAGCTTCTCCACGCATCTCCCATACTGGGTCTTAACGTATTCTAATTCACATTTAATATCTTCAGACATGGTGTTTTGCGTGTTTGTTATGGTTTGGGAAGATATGGCCTAATATATGTTTGGTTTGTGTCAATGACGTTTCAGATCTTTGATTTATCAGTATAAATTTACTATTTAAATTATAACAATAATCAGAGTTTTTACCTCCTGTCGTATTCCTATATAATATAATTGTTTTTTTTATTTTAAACATATCTATATATTTAAGTTTAATAACTTTCTATTAATACTTTATATTTTTTACAAAATTATTAATTTATTATTTTTATTATTTAAAAGACATATATTATAGTTTTGTGAATTTTTAAACAAAATAATAATAATAATGCTTTTAATTTAAAAAAATTTTGGTATTTATTTTTACTAATCAATAAAAAAATAATTTAAATTTTTAAAACACTAATAAATTTAACTATAACTTTATTAAACAAGTTAATTTTTGTAAATAAAATTTTAAAAATTTTATTATTAATTCTAAAAATAAGTAAATAAAACATAAAATAATAATAATAACATTATTTTATTACTAATAATAAACAATTATTATTATTTTAAATTCTTTAGAAAAATTAAACAGTTATAATTTTAAGATTAATTATGTATATTAATTTTTACAAATTTAATTTACTGTTTTAATTAAATTTTTTTATTATTATTTCGATTATTTTTAATAATTTTTTTTTATTATCTATTTACTCAAATTTATAATAAATAAGTAGTTTTTTTATAAAGTAGTCAAAATTTTTTTTTATGTAAATAATTATTTATATTTAATATAATAATTAAAAAAATATTGTTTAAAACACAACAAAAATAATTTAAATTTTATTGAACTTAATTTTTGGTTTTTCTGTTTAATTTGTTTTTTATTAAAAATTGATTTAATAAATAATTTTTAAATTTTTAAAACTTGTTTTTAAATAAGTATTTAATTAAAATTTATACTATTTATAATATATTTTTTTAATTAAATTTATTAACTTTTTGCTTTTATTTATTTTAATAATCATCAAAAAGTTTTAATTTTAATAAAAAAGTTTTTAGTTATTATTATATACTATTTAATTTGATAAATCAAAACTATTTTTATTCAATTACAATATTATTATTGGTTTTAATATTGCTATTATAAAGAAATTTACCAGAAACTCTAACTTTAATATTGTTAATAAGAATGTTTTTTTAGGAAAAAAAGAAAATATAATGTTTTAAAAAATAGTATTATTAATAAAAAGTTGTTTGTCAAGGAAGTAATTAATTGTTCTTGGAATTCTAAGGCCAATAATACTATTTAATTTAATAGTATTGATATAAAAAAAGAATTTTTAGTAGAAAAAACCAGTGTAATTACAACAAAAGAAATATTTTGAATAAAAACAATATAAATTAAACATCTAAAAAACCTAGATTAATAACCAAAAAAGCATTAAACACATATTTGAAAAAGATTAAGTTTATAAATAAAAATAAAAATAATGTTCTTTTAGATATTTCTGTAATTCTGTTTTTTTTTAAAAAAATTTAATCAATATGTCTGTTAGAAAATCATTTATTTTAAATATTAGTTTAGATGCTATAATAAAAAAGTTTTTTTAAAAAAAGTTAAAAATAATCAGAAATTTGTTTTTTGAAATTAATAATTTTAAAGAAGTTTCTATTTCCTTAAAATTTGCTAAGATTATTTATATATTATTTACTTTCGAATTAAATTTAACATGAGCAATAAAAAAGACAAGAACTACAAACATCTTAGTAAATACCAATTTCAGAAAATTTGCTAAGTATTTAAATTAAACTGTAATAGTTAAGAAAATACTAATTAAGACATTAGCTAAGACTATATATACTGTACTATTTGAATTTGGGATAATTGTGTTAATTAAAATACAATTAATAAGAATATAATAAAAGACTATGATTAAATTTGAACAATTTGATTATGTTGATTTGACCACAACAAAATAGGCTATCTTAATTAGAAAAAATTTTATAAAAATTGTCTAAAACTAATATAAACAAAAAAAACATAAAACACAAAGAATTATAATAAAACACTGTTCTATATATTGTTAATAAAAACAAATACACATAATATTTAGAACTTTATTAAATTTGTGGATGAGAAAACATGTGTAATTAATTGTTATTCTGTTATATATGCTTAAGCCAAATATATAGTAATTTGTTTTAATTCTGTTAACTTATTAAATGCTATCATAAATACTACATCAGTTCTAAAAGGTGCAATCTGTACTGGTTTTATTTGGATATAACCAAGTATGCTAAATATAAAAAATTAAATCATGTATTAATTAATTATACTAATAATAAAAGAGTTTTTTTAAATAGATTTTTTTATAAAATTCTTTTAAAAGCAAATAAAAACAAATTTGTTACTATTTACATTAAACATTCAGTTTTTTTTGGTAGAGTTTTTTGGGCAAAAGTTGTTAATAGTTTCTTATTTTTCTCTTTTTTCTGTATAATAAGTCTTCAAAAATTTATTTTTCTATAGAAATAAAGTCTTTTTTACCAGTTATGTTAAAAATCAATAATAAGTTTACTGTTTTTGAGCACATTTTTGCTAGTTTTGTAGAGTAAATTAGTTAGCTGACTAAGAATTTAAATACACTTAAGTCAATAGTTTTTCAGTTTAACTCTGAATATTAATTGTTAATAATTTTTTTATTACAAAATTAAAAAGTAAATATAATAATAAATAAGAATTTAGATATAATTATTAACAATAAAACTGTTGTTAAAGCAGTGCTTTTAAATTTATCAAGTTTTTTAAAATTGAAAAATAATATAAAAAAATTGTTAGATATGATTTTGGAGCTTTTGGCCAAAGTAAACAATTTTGGTTTAGTTTTAGGCATTTGTTTTTTTTAATAACCAATCTCATTTGAAAAATTACTACATATAATATTAAGGAGATAAATTCTTTTGTTAAGCAAGAAAATTTTATTTTTTAACATAAAAATAAGAGCAATTTTGTATCTATTATAACAAAAACAAACCTAAAATATAAGATTTGTCTTTAAATTATGAGTAAATTTGAAAAGATTAGTTCAGTTTTATAACATTAATTATATAGTAGTTAAAGCTTTAAATAGTAGTATATATGTAGTTCTTGGTAATAACTTTAATAAAAATGATTCTGGTTACAGTATAAATTTTAGAAAATTTTTAAATATAAGTTTATTTAATTTTCTCAATAGTTTTTTATTGTATAAACTTTCTATATAGTTTAATTTTAAAAAAATTAAAAAATACATAAACTTTGTTTTAATTAATAGTAGTATTTAAAATTTGTTTTTTAATTAACAAGTTTACTATTCAGATGAATTTTTTAATATTAATTATTTTGTTATATTAATAGACATTGGTTTGAAAAAAATTTTTAGTTCTTAACTTAATTTAATACATAAAAAACTTACTAAAAATAGATAAAAATACAAGATCTGTAAGATTAATAAAAAAGTTTGGAAAAAGTTTAAGAATTTATTATTGGCTGCTGCTTTGATTACTGCTAAAAACTTTGATAATTGCAAAAAAAAGCTAATTTTAATAGAATATAGCAACTACTTAGTAGAATAGTATGTTTTATAGCTAATGTTATTTTTTTAAAAGCATAGTATTAAAATAATAAAGTGGCCAAAAATATTATATCTTCTAAGTTTTATAGACTAGAATTATTGGTGTTAAGAATTTTAAAAGCATACTAATTGGAAGATTTAAAAAAACTTTAGGCTTTAGGCTTTAGTCAACAAGTAAATTTTTCTGAATTCTAATTAAGCAATAAAATTCAAGAAATTTTTGAATCCATTAGTAAGTAATAACAATATACAATAAACTTTTAGTTTAATACTGTTTAGATTTTTTGTTATTTGATGTGCCACAAAAATCTGTTAGCAACAATTTTTTTTATTAATAAAAAAACCACAGCCAACTTTTATTGAATATTTGATCAATTTTTTATTATCTAATGTGTTGTAAAAAATTTGTTAAAAACATTTCTTTTTTATTGTTAAAAAAACTATAATTGACTTTTATTTAAACATCTGATAAATCTTTAATTATCTAATATGTTATAAGAAATTTGTTGAAAACATTTTTTTTCTATTGTTAAAAAAACTATGATCAACTTTCATTAAACTTTTTATTATTTAATATATTATAAAAAGTTTGTTAAAAACATTTCTCTTCTATTATTAAGAAAACTACAGTTAACTTTTGTTAAGCACTTAATAGATCTTCTATTATCTGATATGCCACAAAAAATTTGTTGAAAATATTTCTCTTTTATTATTTAAAAAACCATAACCAACTTTTGTTAAACATTTAATAGACTTTCAATTTTCTAGTATATTGTAAAAAATTTGTTCAAAACATTTCTTTTTTATCATTTAAAAGATTATAACCAACTTTTGTTAAGCATCTAATAAATTTTCTATTATCTAATATATTATAAAAAATTTGTTGGAAAAATTCTCTTTTATTGTTAAAAAAACTATGACCAACTTTTATTAAGCATCTAATAAACCTTCAATTATTTAATATGCTATAAAAAATCTATTAACAATATTTTTTTTCGATTATTTAGAAAATTATAACCAACTTTTATTAAGTACCTAATAAATTTTTTATTATTTGGTATGCTGTAAAAGATTTGTTAAAAACATTTTTTTTTATTTAGAAGATTACAATCAACTTCTATTAAGCATTTAATAAATCCTTTATTATTTGGTGTATTGCAAAAAATTTATTGAAAACATTTCTCTTTTATTGAACATTTGATTGACTTTTAATCATCTAATAAGCCACAAGAAGTTTGTTAAAAACATTTCTCTTCTATTGTTTAGAAGATTATGCCAACTTTTATTAAGCACTTAATAGATCTTTTATTATTTGGTGTGTTGCAAGAAGTTTGTTGAAAACATTTTTTTTCTATTGTTTAAAAAACTACAGCCAACTTTTATTGAGCACCTGATAAATCTTCAATTATCTGGTTTATTACAAATGATTTGTTGAAAACATTCCTCTTTTATTGTTTAGAAAACCACAACCAACTTTTGTTAAGCACTTAATAGATCTTTAATCATTTGGTGTTCTGCAAAAGATTTGTTAGAAACATTCTTTTTTTATTATTAAGAAAACCACAGCCAACTTTTATTGAGAACCTAATAAATATTACATCATCTGGTGTGCCACAAAAAGTTTGTTAAAAGCATTTATTTTCTATCATTAAGAAGACCACAGCCAACTTTTATTGAAAATTTGATAGACCTTCCAGTAAAACTCACTTTGAAAAAGTTACACAAAAACAAAAAGAGAGAGCAAAAGGAAGGACAGGAAAGAAGAACGAAGCACTTTTGTTGTAAATAAGTCATCTATAAAAAAAAACAAGTATATATGAGTAATGTCACATGATAGAGTTTGTATTTGTTATTGTTTAAGAAAAAAAATGTGCATGCGACAATTCCAAGATAATTATAGAGGTGATTCACAATAATCTTAAAAAATCCTTCTGAAAAAATATATTTTTTAATGTTTTAACTTTTAAACAAGTACAGTACCCAGCGAAACTCACCTTATATAAAAACGAAGAGAGAGAGCAAAAGGAAAGACAGAAAGAACCAAGGGCTTTTGTTGTAAATAAGTAGTCATATCTCAAATCTTCAACCAAATACCTGGATTCCATGGCTTCTTTCTTTTCCAGTAGAGTATCTCGTAAACCCTTATCTTTAGAGCTAGTTGTTTTAATTGACAACAGCAACTTTATTGAAATTGAGGCTCATTGTGTAAAATCAGCAGCTGATATTAAGCCATCGAAAGGATACAGGTAATATTTCATATCAAATTTTTTAATATGTTAAATAACAGCAACTGAAAATTAAATATTGATGACTTTAAGAAAAGAAAGTCGAATGTTGAGGTGGATAGATAGGTAGGAAGCAACAAGAAGCAATACCTTGATTTAAAGACCGAGAATTTGATACCAAAGAGAAAAAAAATACCTCTAAATCATCTCTGGAAGCAAATAAAAAGAGAAAACTTGATAAGAAAGTTTAATCAAAATGAAAGGAACTGGTTAGCTCATGCCTGGATTAGAAAATCAAAGAGATGAATTTCTTTTCTGAGGAGTATGAAGTTTTTCAAATTATAAATTGGTATTATTCAATTTGATTAAACATATTCTGAAGACTACTATTTAAAAAATTTTCACTGGCAGAATATTCTACTACTTTGAGCTTCACAATAAAGTGAAAAGAATATAATTTAATCTATTTTAAACATTAAGAATGTTTTCGAACTTAAAAGTTGTTTTTAACAGAAAGTAATTTCTAAATTTTAGATTTTTATCACAGGCTAGAACCATAAAACGTTTTTAGCTGAATAGCTTCAGAAATATAACTTTTAAATGCATAATTGCTATTCCCGTTAATTGAGATTATAAACTTTAACTGGTGTTTTAGTTTTTTACAGGGCATCGAAATAAAACAATATAAATATCCAAAGTTGCAATCAAAATATAAATGATTTCTTTTAAATCTTATTTTTTAAAACGAAGGTATTTTTTCATAATTCAAAATTAAATTTTCTTATTATTTAGAATGGAAAACTTTCTTCTTGTTTTTTGAATTGAAATTGAAAATTTCTATATTCTACAAAGTGTAACTTAAGTACTTTTTGCTCTGTTCACATAAAATTTTGAGTTTGTATTTTTAAAAAAAAATTTCAATCAAATTTAAACTAATAATGTTCTCAAAACTCGTAGGTTATTTAAAATATGTTTAATTAAAAGATTTAATTTTATATTTTATTATAATATTGAAGAAATTTTCTATTTTTATGGCTGAAAAACAAAATATTTTTTTATACATTATATTCTGAGATATGGAAGAAAAAAAATTTTGATTGTAATAAAAAAATAATATTCATAACCAAAGTTTGCTAAGATAATCAAATATTTAATTAGGAATTTATTGAAATATTGAATTTGATAATAAATAATTAAATAATTTTTTAAAAATAATAAATAAATAAAAATAAAAATAATGAAAATTAAAAAAATCGATAAATATATTAATATTTATATTTTAATTAAATAATAACAATTTATGTTTTAAAATTAAATAATTAGATAATTTTTAATAATAAAATTATATGAAAGTTTTACATTATTATTATTACTATTATTATTATTATTATTTAAAAATATTCAAAATATTACTATTATTATTATTATTATTATTATTATTATTATTATTATTATTATTATTATAAGAATTCTATGACTTAATTTAAAAGTTTGCATTAAAAATTGACATTAATAGTAAAACAACTTTTTGGTATTTTTACATTTCACTAATCATATCTTTTCTTAATAATTTTAGCTAATATAAACCATGCTCTCAATACATTAAAATATTTCCTTTAACCCTATTTAGCAAATTAATTTCCGCATTTATTCTATTTTTTATATATGAGAAATGTTCCGATTTGAGAATTATCTTCTAAATGTGAGAAATTAAAGATAATGATTCAGAAATTTAATGTTAAGACCAATAAAAAAAGTGATTTTAAAAATTTACACACCAAAGCTGTGTAGTATTTTTCGTTACAATATTTTAAAGGGAATACCTTATCATATGGAAATTCAAGGCATGTGTTCCAAGGATAAAATTTTTAAGTATTTAAATATATAACTCGTTAAATAATTTAACGTTATACTCGCAATGATTATTAAAAGGGAGAATCAAGATATGTAAAATTAGCTCGTTATTTCTACACGACATTGTTTTTTGCTGCGATTTTTTTTTTGAATGCTTATAACTTGTCGTTAAGAATCTAACTTTTATAATATATATAAAACCATAATAATTTATATATGATTAAAGCCAAATTTGATTTATATAAATTGATTAGAAGAATACTTTTATATTTTATGGCCCTTTAAAACTCAATTTTTCAGTGATAGGGTAAGGCATAAGAGTTTTTAAGATAACAACTTAAATTTGAAGTTTTTTTTATCAGTTAACGGAAAACGCTAAAGCTTTTGATGTCGTTTTTTTTAAAAAAAAGTACCAATTTTCTCGATCACTTAAAACATAACATAAG
>JAAOMT010000492.1:4746-57655 GCA_016748015.1 Geosiphon pyriformis | reverse complement strand
CTGGCTTAAATTTTTATTATTATTAACAGTAATTATGGCTTAAATTTCAGCTGATAACAATAACAAAAAATATTAAAGATAAAATTAATACTTCTAGTAAAATCAAAATTTACCAAAACACTTTTAACAAAACTGTTTTTTTATATAGTTATCCTAAAATATACAAAAAACAAACTCTATATATTAACTATTCTAAACTTATTATTTATTATTAAACTCTTTTTTTTATATTTTACTTTTAATATAAAATTGGACAATCAAATCTTTTTTCTGTGACAAATTATCATATTTAAACATGTTTTTTTAACATATTTATTTTATTTTATTTCATTATTATAAATTTTTAATAAATTATTTTAAAAAATAAATGAATTTAACAGTAAAAATAATTTAAATAAGCAGAAAAAAAGCAAAATAAAACTTTATGCAAAGCACTTATGAAAATGACTTTAAAAGTCTAAAGTTTTAAAAAATTTTAGGTAAAAAAAACAAGTTAATAATTTACATAAAATTAAAAGTATAATATTTTTTTAACTTTTTTTATTTTATTCAAGTATAATTTTTGAATATTTTGTTTTCTAAGTATTATTTTAATAAATAACATTATAAATAGTATTTTTTATTTGTAATTAATATAATTACAAAGATCATGTTTTTATTTTCTTATATTTGAAAATAATTTTTTTTTTCAAGACAAAAAGTTTGAATTAGTTGATTATTAACTGTTTTAAATATATAAAAAATAAATGTAATTCAATAAAAATTAATAAAATATATTTTTAAATAAAAAATAAAACTTTTTTATTTATAGCATTTTTATAAATTATTTAAGAGTTAAAAGTTTAAAATTTTTCTTTAAACAATAAAATAAATAAATTTAACAGTAAAAATATTTAGCTATAATTATCAAAGAAGTTATTAATAATTATATTAAGCTTTATTTATAACACAGTATATTTTTTTATATAAATATAAAAAACTATTTTAGCTTTGCAAATTTACAAAATTTATTTAAGCTCTTTAATTTAGCTTTTTGCAGTTTTTTAATAAAGTTATAATATATTTAAGCCAATTTAATATTAAAATTAAAATAAAGAATATTAAGATAAATTAATACAGAAAATAATAAAAATACATATAAGAATCATATTGTGATTTAATTTATATAAAATTTGTAATATATGTAATATAAGTCTTTAAAATTTTTAACAACTTGACTTTTTTTATTTATCAAGTAGTAATATTTTTACTGTTTTTTGTAAAAATATATAGTATTTAATACATAATTATTATAAACAGACTGCTATAATGTTTAAATATTAAGAAACATTAGAAATATAAATTGAAATAAGTATAGTATTAATTAAAATTCCAGAAATGTGTATAAATCTTTTCAACACTAAATTTTTTCAAAAATGTTGGTAAATTTAATAAAAAAAGTTAAATAAAATTCAGAAAATGTGAACAGTTAAAATAATTTATAATAAAATACAAACTTTTTTTAGGCCTTAATACAGATAAACTGTTCAGATAGCTTTGTTTGTAAAGTTATACATGGAAAATTAATAGAATTTTATAACTGTAAAGAAAAATTTTTCTAATATTTTTGCTGTCATATTGAACATTAAGATAATTTTGGCTATGATTTTATAATAAAAAAAATTTGTTAATCTATGTCTTTAACAAACAATAAAAGATTGTGTAGATTGTGAGTACAATATTTTTCAACCACTGTGGAGGCCTTTAAAAAGATGTGTTTTACCAAAAAACTCAAGACTTAAAAAGATATATTTTAGTCTTTAAATTTTTTTATTTGAAAAAAATCTCTAAACTTTTGTAAGCACATGTTTAGAACTTTTGTATATAAATAAAAAAAAATCTATTTATATTTGACAATTTTTATATATCTACTAATAGTTAACCTTAATATCTAAAAGATTACATAGTATTATATCTAATATAAATTAATTTTTACTATTGTTGCTTTATTTCTCTTATATTATTTTTCATTATCCTAATTTTTTAAAAAAAGTAAGACTTTATTGATCTAAAAATTGAGAAAAAAACTTCTTAGCACCTGACAGAACTTTCAGTGCTTGCTGTATTTTATGCTAACATATTTTTTACCAGAATAACTTAATTTTATTCTATCTTTATATAAGTTTCTATTCTATGAATATCTATGACTGATGCTTAGAAAGAGACTTCTTAGCATTTGATAGTACTTGCTGTATTTTATGCTAAGATATTTTTTATTAGAATAACTTGATATTATTCTACTCTTATATAAGTTTTCATTTTATAGATATCTATAGTCAATACTTAAAAAAAGATTTATTAATACTTAATAAGACATTTTAGCATTTGCTGTATTTTATACTAATATGCTTTTTACCAAAATAACTCAATATTATTTTACTTTCATATAAGTTTTCATTTTATAAATATCTATAACCAATGCTTGAAAAAAGACTTTTTAATACCTGATAGTATTTGCTATATTTTATGCTAAGACACTTTTTACCAGAATAATTTGATGTTATCTTATCTTATACAAGTCTCTATTTTATAGATATCTATGGCCAATGCTTGGAAAAAGACTTGTTAGCACTTTATAAAACGTTTTAATATTTACTGTATTTCTATGCTGATATATTTAATACCAGAATAACTCAATATTATTTTGTACTCATATAAATTTTTATTTTTTGTTTATTATTTATGGCCAGTGCTTGGAAAGTGATCCTAATAATTTTGTTTTTTAATTCTTATTAATTATAATTAAAGCTTTACTAATTTGAAAATCTTGTGTAATCTTTAATTGATTGGAATACCAAATATATAATACTTTTATGGAAACTGTTTTTAGAAATTGACCATATAAATTTTTCTCTTGACTATTTATAATTAATGTTTAAAAAGTAATTCTAATAATTTTGTTTGTTATTTTTTTGTCAATTGCAATTTATGCTTCACTAACTTTAAAATTTCATGTGATCTTTAATTAATTAGAAAACCAAATATATAATGCTTATATAGAAACTGCTTTTGAGAATTTATTACAAGTACCAAGTAGAAATTTTTTTTTGGTACAAACCACTAGGTTGTCAAAAAGTATTGAACTTGTTATTTTTAAAAGTATAATTATATTAAAAACCAAAATATTGCTTGTTATATATGAGTTAAAACATATATAAGTTTTTTTAATTAATTATTAATTTATTTTTAATAACCAATTTAGACCACTAAATGTTTTGCTAATTAATCAAGTAACTGTAATCTATAAAAAATTTTCAACATAAATTGAATAAATACTAATAATAATGCTAATTAGTAAGTTTCTTATTAATTATTACAAAATTTTGACAATCTTATATCTTGATAATATATCTGTTCAAACTTTTCTCAAATTACACTTTATTGATAATATTCACAAATTATTGGTATGGTTTAAATGTATTTGCAAGAATCTTACCTAAAACTTTATATAAAGATCTTTAACATTATTATTTCATATCAGGTAGTTATTAAAAATTTGTAAACATTTAGTTATTTTAATTAAATATTATTTCAAAGCCTCTTAAATTGCATAATATAAAGCAATTAGATAATTGAATTTAAAAAAAAGCTGAAAATATCTCTTTAGAATATTAACTTGGAAATAAGTTTAAATTGTTACTTTAATACAGTTAAGACAGATTCATTCCAGCTGATTTTTATTAATTATGTAATAATAAAGAAATAACAGTAAGCAGAATTAAAATGAAAGAAGCTAGCCAACTTATTAGCAAGTATAACCCACAATTATAAGACTTTAGAAATAATTGGTTGGATTAAAAAGAAAGTTTTTCTTAGAAATAGCAAAGCTAAAAATGCTAGACTTAGCAATTTTGTTAGTGAAAATAAACCTTATAATGAACAAGATTGTAGACTCTTTTTTGAAGGAATATCTTATTGTCTAACAGATTTTAAAATTTTTCAGAGTGCTATTGTTTAGAAAAACAGATTATAAGCCTGCCATATTGCTTGGCTTAAAATATTAGCAAGTAAATTTTTTTGCCAAGAAGTATGAAGTTTTTTATATTAAAAATAAATAAATTTAATTTTATTTAATTCAATCATACATTTTTCAAAAAATAATACCTTATTCTAGAAATTTTTATTGACAGAATATTCTATAGCTTATTTTATGCCAGATAATAAAGTTATAATATATAATCATGTTTCACTTCACTAATTAAAATAATAAATATTAGATAATGTTTGATATTTTACAGACAGTAAAATAAAAATACACTAAAATCAATATTTAATAAGATAACTTTGAATAAAATAGATGTTTTCTATGCAGTATTTTTTAAAATGGAGTTTTTTTTCTAATAAACTCGAAATACTTAATTTTGTTCCATTATTTTTATTGAAAATTAAGTTTTTTAATATTCAAAAAAATGCAAATAAAAATTTTTTTATAACTATCTGTTTTCTTAAAACTTCAGTTTGCATTTCAAAAAATAAATTTTGTAAATCAAATTTAATTGATAAATGTTCTTAAAACTTAAAAGTTATTAAAAATATTGTTAATTAAAACAATTTATTTGCAGATTGGTTTTCTGAATCTGTTTATAAGTTTGGTTAGGTTAATATTGCTGCTCTACATATCATTGATCTTGTTTAAGATTAGATCGTGGCTCACAGAGATCTGATCTGGCAAAGTATAAGAAAAGGGGTCTAATTAATGATGCTGGTTTGGTAATTTCTGATGTTAAAAGTTCGGTTTTTTTGTACAATAATATAGCAATTCATAAGATTGGTATTGTTAAAGAAATTAATCTGAATATTAGTTTTGTTAAGAGCTTGTTCTTTATCTCGAATTTGTGTTGGTCCTTAGGGTATGGCTGGCTTGAGTGGCTGATCACATGTGATTAAGCATAAGCCTTTGTTATTACATAATAAAAAAAGATATATTATAAAATTTGAATTTTTTATTAAAAAGTTAGTGTAATATTAAACAAATTTTTAACAAAATTTTAATTAATAACAGAAAATAATTTAAATTTTAAAAATATAATATTTAATATTTAAAATAACAAAATAATGTATTATGTTTAAATTATAAACAAAAATTATTTAATAAACATAGTAAACCTATATTATATTTCAAAAAATATTTATTTAAATAAAGTTTGTAACCTTTATTGAAAAATATGTTTTATTCAAACTGTTAGAAAAGGCATCAAGGATTTATTACTACATTTTTTTTAGTTAAATAAATAATTTATGTATTTTATATTACATAAAAAAATTTACTGTTTATTTAGGAAAAATACTTGGATTCTTAAATTTCTACTGTAAAATGTGAAAATTAATTAGATAAAAAAGTGGTAACAAAATTTTTTGGGATTTTTTGCAATTAAATAATATTATATTAATTTTATTTATATTAATATCTGATTAGTCATAGTTTATATATAATAAAAAATGTAAATTAATAAGTATTAATTAATATTTTGTAAAGATTAGTTTTTAAAAATGAAAATAAACAGTTTTAAATTTAAATTTCTCTATATATTTTTTACTCTATTTGTTGAAAAGTAATTTTTTAACGATGCTGAAAATAAACATAATTTTATTTATCATTACAAAAGAATAAAATTGAATTATACTTAAATATTTTCAGCTAAAATGGGTTAATACTGAATACTTATTTTTATGTTCTGTTTAATATAGCCAAAAATTAATAATAATTTCATTTGAAATATTTTTATACCGAAGAGATAGAAAAAACCAGAGAAATATTAATTAGAAGATTTAATTATTAAAAAAAATATCAAAATTTACTAATAATTTTTCGTTATAGAAAGATAATTAACTTGAGTTTCTTAGCACCTATGCATTATAGTTTTAATTTTCCTCTACTTGTAATATTTAAAATTAGAATAAAATCCAGTATAAAAACCCTATTACAAATCTTGAATGCTAGATATTCAATAACTCTATAAATTTTGGCTGACTATAAATAATAATTTACTGAATACAACTTTTAAGAATTATTTATAATAATTAAAAATTCTATGTTGTGCCTAATTTTTTGACTAACTTATGTAAACAGGCTGGCAGTAAGTCTCTTTAAGTAGATTAAATTAAGTACATTAAATTAATTACTTATCTAAAAATGTAAATATTTACCAATATTCAAACTTTTTATTACATGAATTGAGGTGGAGATATACTTCCATAAAATAGAATTCATTTAAAATATGCACTCAATTTTATTCAGGTTTTTAAATTAGATAGTTAATTATTTGTTAATTGTTAATACTTTTCTAATTCTTTGTTATTTATTGCCCATTGCTAAATCTCTATTTTTTTTAGTATTTAATGTTGAAATTAGACTGAAAATATAATCTTAAATAT
This sequence comes from Geosiphon pyriformis, assembly GCA_016748015.1. NCBI lineage: Eukaryota > Fungi > Glomeromycota > Glomeromycetes > Archaeosporales > Geosiphonaceae > Geosiphon > Geosiphon pyriformis. Next base: position 51,241 of record JAAOMT010000492.1, on the reverse strand, counting down.
TTAAAGACTGTAGTTTAAGTAAACAGTTGTGTTTTCAGATTCTGTGTTACAACAGAAAGTATATATATTGGCTATGTCTGGTAGTTTTTCATTTTTTTACATTATTCAATCTAGTATATTAATTTTTTTTGAATACAAAATATGAATGTTATGTTTTTAATAACTAATTCATTTGTGACTATTTATATTGTTTTTTTAAACAAAGAGAAGAGTTAAATTAAATATTATAATAAATCTCATAGTTTTAAAAAAAATGTAAATTTAATTTTTATACTGATTGTATTTAACCATTTTAAGATAACAGAGTCAAAAAAAATAAGTCATAAAGATCTGTTTAATATTACATTAGTCATAAGAATTTACATAATAATATAAAAAATTTCCAGAAAATACCAAGATTTTAAAAAGTGATGTTTTGTTTTTAATTACTACATATTAGTTAACCTCACTTTTGTATTCTTGTATTCTTGTTTTTGTGATTTTGCATAAAAAACAAATGCATAATTTTTGATCTCAAAATTAATAACTTAAAGACAGTAATATATATAAAAAAGTGTTCTCTGTTTTTAAGCAAAATTTTATTCTATATGAGATTAATCTTGTCTTTATCAGTAACAAATTATTGGCATTTACCAACTTATAAACCTAACAGCTATAACCAGTATGACTAACAACTCACCACTTATGACTCACAAATTTAAAGAACACTAAAAAAATTTAAGAGATTTATTATTATTTTCAGTTATACTGATAACTATAGCAGTATCCAAGATTAAAAGCCTTTAGTTAATAAAACAATCCAGGTAAAAGTGTTAATGTATTTCTTCTAACTCTAAGTGTTGGATAAAAAAAGAAAGCATCTTTTATTAAAAAAAATTTTCATCTTAACCAAAAAAACTCAACCAAGCATGAAATTTTCAACTTCTTTATATTACCAAATATGGTGTTTTTTAACTACTGTACATGCATCTATTCTGCTGAATATTTGTTTTCACTTATAGTTTATAACATGAATTATTATATCTCTGTGTTTGTTACATTCTAGCTAAATGTCTGTTTTTACTTATAGTCATTGATATGTATCATGAGTTAAACTATTCCTATCTACTATTTAATAAAATCACAGCTAACAGAATAGGCTTGGCAAAATTGGCAGAAAAAAAAGACTCTATTGAGTTTAACTCTAATTAAATACCAATAATTAATAGATAACTACTGCCCACCAATAATTTGTGAATTTAAAAGTGGAATAATTACCACCCATAATAATTCACAACTTAATATTTGAATAACTACCATCCACCAAAAATGTATAAATTTAACATTTGAATAATCATCACTCACTAATAATTTGTGATTTAACATTTGAATATAACCACTCACCAATATTTCACAACTCAATATTTAAATAACTACCAGCCATTAAAAATACATGAATTCAACATTCAAATATAACCACTACTCACCAATAATTCAACTCAATATTTAATAATTACTACTCACCAAAAATGCACAAATTCAACATTTGAATAACCATTACCTACTAATAATTTGTAACTCAACATTCAAATAATCATTATCTACCAATAATTCGCATTTCAATATTTAAAATACCATGCTTACCAGTAATTCACAATTCAATATTCAAATAGCCAATGAATACGAAATAGAAATTCATAAACAATTGATCATCAAATAACTGAATTAAATTTTAAGATTAGGTGATGAGAAATTAATAATTGTTAGTTTGTTAATTATGTCTTGCAAGAATAAAAAGTGAAAGGAAGGTAGTTTAAGATTTTTTATAAAAGTGAAAAATAAAAAGGAGTAGTTTTAGTTTAAGATTTCTTACAAAAATAAAGAGCAGAAGAAGGTAGCCATATTTGTCAATTATTTTTTCTATATTTATCTAGTTTATAGAAAAATTGTTTACCTATTGCCAATTTTAATAAACTCTTGTTATTTACTGTTTATTGTTTAAGTCTATTGAAATTTAATTCAGAAATTTGAAATGATCAATATAAAATATTTAAGAAACCTAATATATAATATACTATTGTAATTAATATATGTATTTTTAAATGATAATAGTTTGGTAATAACTTTAAGAATTGCTAATATTGGCTTAAGTCCAAGCAATAATAACTTTATTTTTAAACCACTGGTTAAATATCCTTGAAACCTTTTTTACACAAGTTTGAATTTAAATATTAAAATTTAGGCATTATTGAGCATACTTAATATACTTTTTTAATGTGTAAACCGAAAACTCTCTGCCTTTGCTATCAAAATATATTAATTTGATTAACTATGAATGAAAAATTTAGCATTTTCAAAAAAAAACAATGAATAAAAGTACTTGCTAAAATTTATGTTCAGTCTGGTCATTTAATATATTCTTATCGTAAATATGTGAAATCTTAATTTATTACTTGGGAGTTATTGATGCTCAAGTGACTTTAATATATCTTAAGATATTATTGTCAAAACCAATCACATGCAATAATTCTTGGGTCAAATAGACAAGAGTTTTATTGTCATATAAAATCTAATATCTAAATCTTTTAAATTAAGTTTCGTTTCAATTAATTATAAATTTTTATTTATTTATGCAAAAGTAATTTTTTTAATGCTCAAATTATTTTTGGTACTTTCTAAATTTGATGAAAGAAATATATTCAAAATTTTGGGATGTAATAATACAGAGATTAATATTGTAAACTCATGTTATAGTAATTTTTTGCATAAAAGTTTAATATTTAAAACAGTTTTGAAAACAAAAAATTTTTATGATCATTAGTTCATTTTAGTTTAATGCATTTATTTTATTAATTTCTTTTTAAATTATTTTGGTTATCTGTTAGCTTGTTACTTCAATTTATAATAATACAATTTTAGCAAAAATTCTAATTTTAATTAAAAATATAAAAAATCTGTGAAACCATTCTTAAACTTTGCGAAATTGTAAAAAGTATTTAAAATGACTGTTTTTTTCTCCATAAGCTATGCTATTTTGATTAATTAACATTATATTTGTGATATTAATAAAAATTTTTTCAGAGGCGAAATTTTAAAATTTATTAAATCAGCACAAGGGCCTATTTAGTCAGCCAAAGTTTAAGACTAAAGAAATCAAAAAACTGACACACAAGCTAACTCCTCATGGCTGGAAAATCATGTATGAAAATTCTTTCGTTATAGCAGTCGAAATCAAAGCACTATAATGCATAATAAATCATAATTGAGACAAATATTAAATATAAAAAATATTAAAGAAACTTATCCTAATTTAGTATGCTCTTTAATTAAGCACTATTTGATTTACTAGCAAATTATAAGGTTGAATAAATAAAAGTTATTAATTAATTAAAATATTATTATTTATTCATTAGTATCAAAAATAAACAACATAGAATATGTAAAAAAAGTATTTGGATAAATTCATATCATCTAGATTTGCTATGCTCTTTCTAATTTAAATTCAGTTAGATCAGGTAATTCAAGAAATTTTGGTAATTCCAACATCATAACAATTTGAATTACATTTATCATAAAGCTAAAAATTCCTTTTAGTGATTTTTCTAAAGTAATTGATTAGCCATCCAACTTTCCTAACCTAAATTTTATTAGAATCTTTAAAGCATAGTCAAGAGAAACATAGAAAAAGGTTTCGAAAAAATTTATGGAGGGGAAGATATCTTGCACAATGTTTGATTTAATTTAATAAAGTATGTAAAAAAATAGCACTATTTATTTAAACTTGTGATTCAAAACTTTACAATATATAATATTACTATTTCATTTGTTAATTAAAAAATTATATACAAATATTTAAAAAAATATATAAAAGTTATTTTTATTTATTTTAATTTCTTAAAGACACAAGTTAAATAGTTTAAAATTTTCTATTCACTTAAAATAACATTATTTTTTATAAGATTTTAACAAAAAACAGGATATAAAATTTTTTATTTCAATTATAGTACTTTTTTGATAATGATTTATATCTAAAAAATTATTTAAAATTTTTCAGTCTCAGTTAAAATATTTAATGTTTTATAAAATTCGAAATATTATATTCCACGTTTAAAATTTTCAAAGCTTTCATTAAAACTTAAAATATAATAAGATTTGTGAATCAATTGATAATTTATGTTGATAATTAATATAAAATTTTATTAAATTACTTTAAAAGATTTGTGAATTTAAATAGAATAAAAATATTTTTAAATTTTTAATAAATTAAAATTGCAAAATTGTATTTTTAAAATTTAAAATTTAGGATCTATCTTTGGACGGCTTAATAAATAATTAAAAATCTTTTGATCCTTTTTTTTAATAAATAAAGATGAATTAAAATAATTAACAGAATTTTTAGAAAATTAAAATTAAGACTTATAGAAATTTAAGCCTTAAAGCTTTTTTTAAATGTAGATTTAAATTTTTTAATACATATTTATAAAGGTATGGATAAATATTAACTAATAAATATTACTAAACTATCTTTAAGACTTCTAGTGCCAAATTGATAAGATTTGCGATTTGGATTGAAACAGTTAAAACAATTTTTGAAAAATGATACATCTGAATTGACAGAGTTTATTAAAGAAGTATAAACTCACATTCATATTATCACTTTCAAAATATATTTTTCATAGAATATAACTCTTAAAATAAATCTTCATTTTATAAAGATGCAATTTTTAAGAAGTTTAACCTATTATGAAATTTTATAGTGTCACAAAAACTCAGGAAAAAATAATTTTTGAGTTATTAAATACAAACTGGTTCTAAAATATTAAAAAAAGTTTGTCGGATTGCAACAAATGGTCGAAAGGACTACATGCTTGTTTTAGAATATACAAACAGAAAAACTATCTTAAATCAAACTTCTCTAAAATGAAGGTTGTAAAAAAATTATGGCTTGCAAAAAAGCTAACCTGGGAGATTTTCTGCCTTCATAAAGAAATGTTATTCATAGAGATTTGATAAGTAAAAGATATATAATTAAAAAGCAGAAGATAACTTCATTTGGTATGAGGCGACAAGTTACAAATTTCCCAGTTCACAATTTTTTCCCATATTTCAGATTCTTCTATATTTAGGTGATTCCGGGTTAAAATTGAAGAAAGTGCATTTTCACTGAGGGAGGTAAAATCTTGCGAGTTAAAGACTATTGCTGGATTGTTAGCAGCTATTTCGGTGCAGAAATTTTGTAACTTTTTGAAAGAATCATGTATAAATGAAGTTTTATGCAAAGTAGCGAAATTTTCTTCTAACTCTTTTGCACGGTGTTCAATCAAATAGTCTTCAAGGTGTTCAATAAAGTTTTCTAGAATAAGCTCATCAGCGATAATAAGCAATTCTAAAATGGTAGTTACTTCATGTTTATCAAGAGAAATCTCGCCATTATAAATATATCTGTGCAGGAAAATAAAGCATGTGAATTTATATTGGTCAAAATACTTTTGAAGCAAGAAAATTCTTACCTGAGAATTACCTCAAAAATATTAAGGGAAATATTCGGTTTGGCGAAGATAATTGTATTATTTTCCCTTTTAATCCAATTACTAGAGAGTGCTACAGCAAAATAGGGTGATCTTGCTGCTAAAATTTGCGAATGAGCTTGAAAAGTTCTAATATTAGACGCTTCACCAACTATAATTCAAACATCAGAGAACTTCTGACTGTCAAATAGATTCCCGAAATTATTGGATAAAGCGTAAAAGTATTTTTGGGGTCCCATCGGTGAGATAATAAAAAGCTATGAAATATTAATACTTCAATATGCAGTTTTTTAGAGAATGGCACCGACTTTTATGCAAATATGTGATCTACCAGGTGATCTGTTATTATTAAAAATTAAAGTTTGAAAAATTCCAAGATTTCTGTCGTGCTTGTAGGGGAACAAGGAACTTTTTTCAGGCTAATCGAAATCAGAAATGGAATTCTTAATTATTTTCGTTAAAATTGCTTTTTCGATCTGATTAGAATTTAAATCATCACCCAACTATTTATAGGAGCATATATAATTTGAAAAGTGATGTAAGAAAAACTTATTTATTTATATGGAAAATAGCAAAAAGACAATTATTGATGATTTGCAATGATTTCTCCCTCTCACCACCAAGGAAGAACCTTTAAGCAAATAGGAATTTAAATTATTTTTTAATTAGTTTCCTTGTTAGAGAAAGAAAGAAATAGTATAAAAAAAATATTTTTCGTTGCTGAATATTATAACTTCAATCTAGTTTCAACAGCAGATATGAAATAAAAATATAGTAACTGAAAACGAATAATAAAGATTTTTTAAGTAATCAACAAATGATTAAGAATCTAATTTAAAGACCTAGATATAGTCAAATGGATTATTTTGAACGGATTCTATGACATGGAAACGTATAAATGATAATTATTAAAATAAAATAAGAAAGAAAAAAAAGCATATACAGTATCGGTTGGGAATAAACGTAGATAATTTTCGCATAAAATTATTTTCATAATATATTACTATTAATTTTTATTTTATATATCTATATTTAAAAATTAACTCTATTTATTTTTAGTTGATAGATAATTGTTATTTTATATTGCGGCAATATTTTTGGTAAATTGGGATTTAAATTTTTTTATCTTTATATAAAAAGTTGTGTTATATTTTTGGATGGATGATTGATTCAATTCACTTTGAATAAAGTATTTTCATAAATTCTTATTCAATTCTTAGTTAATTTCAAAAGATAATATCAAAGGTATTTAGACTTGATAGTAATGTTTAATTTTTTTGATAAAAGCTAAATTACTTTCCCTCTTTTGTAACAAGTTAATAATATTGGGATGGGGCAAAATAAATATCATTTTTTCTAAAAAACTACAGCATTTTAAGAATTGTCATTGTGGAAGCAGTATTAAAAAGCAAGCAAATTTAGTGAAAAAGATAAAGATTATTTAGTGGCTGTTATTATTGATAATACTTTTGTAAAAGATACAGAATATATTGAGACTCATTAGGTAAATCCATGGAAATATTTGACTTGTATCAATTTACGTATCATATAATACTTATTTCTTTAACTATTGATTCTTTCATTTAATTTTTGAGAACATAATTGCGATTGCTATTATTGCACTCATATTAATAGCTTTATATTTTATAGAAAAAAAGATAATTCCTAATGTATTTACCTTTTTTTTTTTACAGCTATACTATATCAACTATTATTTTTGTGAATTTTCAATTTAAAACAAATATCTAATACATATATTAATTTGAGGCAACCTAAACTTTCTCAATTAAATACGTCGGCCACTATTATATAAATGGTGAAAATTCTTGGGACTAGAATTGAGAAAAAAATTTAGTTAAACTAATATTTATAAGAGCAAACAAATTTTTTAAAAATTTTAAAGTATGATAGTTAGTTATGCTTGAAAGTTTATTGTAAAGGATTTGATATGAGATATATAAAACTAAAATTATTTAATGGTAATAAAGTTTAATTGCAGGCACGTATTGATCTAAAATTTTAAATTTTAAATTGAAAGCTTACAAGATTTTGACTTTTATTCACAGGTAGTATAACATACTATCCAGATTATCCAAACAATATTGTTGTCTTTATAAAAGTTCACAACTTGGAAATTTTCTCAATTATTATTATCGGAATTTTTTTTGTCGAAATATAGCTTACAACGAACTAAATTCAGGACTTTTTAATCAGGGTTGGCATAAAAAAGAAGAAATCTTTGTTGAATATCATTGAATATTTTGTAAAAGTTAAAATTTCTTATTCGGTTTGAATTTATTGAACACAGTGTGAGTGATTGGATGGCTTTAAAAGATTTTCATTTCGACAGTTTAAAAATTTGATTTTACAAAGTATTTATAAAAATATAAAATTTAAATTAGTTCACGCAAATTTCTTAGCATTAGTCTACTGAAGGGAATAAATAAAAGTTCAAATAATAGTATTTATATTTAGAATAGGTAACCAAGATTTTAAGATTATTTTTCAATTATAATTTTGTACCAAATAGATGTAAGATATCGAAATTCGTTTACAGAGTATTAGATTCTTGAGTACAAAAATTGTTATTGTTGTAATAAGAATTTGCTACTACTTTAAAAATATTTAAAACGTAATTAAAAAGCATAGAATTTTCGATTCTATTATATTTGTTTTAAATAATCTTGAGAGTATTAATTTTGAAAATTTTTAATTTTTAATTATCTTAATTTAATTTAATGTTAAAATTCCAAACGTTTCAATATGAATTCAGATGCCTGCATAATAATAATAATAATAATAATAATAATAATAATAATACCAATATCAATATCAATATCAATATCACGAAATCTCTCACTTATTTCTGCTGTCACCCATTTTTATTTATTCGTTATAAAATTGAACTGTTAAGTTTTTAAGTACTTTACCGCAACAGTCATTACAATTCAACTGAATTTTCACAGTAACTGTGTTCCCATTCATTACTACAATGCTATGACACCCTCATTCTCAATCATAGGAAGATTCTGAATATTAATTGTCCTGGTAACTCACACAAGTTAACTTCTCACAGCCAGTAAAATCATGCACGAAAATTATTTTGTTATGACATTCGAAATCAAAGTACTGTAATACATAATAAATTATCATTAACGCAATTATTAATATATATAAAAGTATTAAAGAACCTATTCTAATTTGGCATGCTCTTTATTTAAGCACTATTTAAATTACTAGCAAATTATAAGTATAAATAAAATAAAAAGTAATAACTTTGAAATATTATTAAAAATTACCTTGATAATTAAAAATATTAATATGTAATCGTTAGTATTGAAAAAAAAGTCTTTGAATAAAATTTATATCATCCAGATTTGCTATACTTTTGCCAATTTAAATTCAATTAGACTCAGGTAATTTGAGAAATTTCAAAAAATTGTAGCCAATTATTAGCGATTCCAACATCATAACGATTTGAATCACATTTACCATAAAGCTAAAAAATTCCTTCTAGGTGAACTAGCTTAAAGGAATTGATTAGCCATCTAACCGTCCTAACCTAAATTCTATTAATTAATTTAATAAAAAATATAAAAGACTAATTTTTAAAACTCGTGATTAAAAGTTTTACAATAATTTATTATCAAATTAAAAGTTTATCTATAGTTTAATATTATATAATATTACTAATTTTTATTGAGTAAAATAATATATTATATATTAATTAAAAATTATACGTAATATTTATTAAAATATATAAAAGTTATTGATTATTATTTAGTTAAAAAATTTATTTTAATTAAAAATATTATTATAAAATTTCATTTTTTAAAAAATTTTTTTTTTGAAATTTTCAATTTTGATTAAATTTTTTTAGTGTTTTATGAATTTTAAAATTTGTCTACATATTATATTGCATTTTTGAATTTTCAAAGCTTTCATTCAAGTCTAAAATATAATAATGTTTATAAACCGATTGATAATATATGTTAATAATAACAATTTAATTTTATTAAATTAATTTATAAGATTTTTGAAGAAAAAATAAAATAAAAATTGTTTTTTAAAATTAGAATATATTTTTGTTATAGCTTCATAAATAATTATTTGGTTAATAAACATTTTTGTACCTTTTCTCATTTATAAAACTTGGGTTAAAACAATTTAGCTGAATTTTTAGTAAAATTAAAAACTTTATAGGCTTTATAAATATTCAGAATCTAAAAATTTATTTTAAGATTTTAAGACTAAAAGCTTTTTTTAACATTTGGATTCAAACTTGCTATTCCATATTCGTAATTAATAGACATTACTAAAAAAAATTATATCCAAATTAAATTTAGAAAAATGAATTCAACAGATTAATTATTTATTATAGATTTAAGCTTTTAGCCAGAATTAATTAAGTTTTATTATTATTATTTACTTTTTTGACAATTTATGTTTTTAAAATTTGGCAATTTATGAACAATTCAAAAATATATATGAGAGTTTGGGAATTTGCAACTAGTTTGACTAAAAACTTTTGTTAATGCTATCTTTATTGACAAAGTTTTTTACATACTATTTAACAAAATTGACTTGAAATTAATCAATTATTATACATGTATAGTTTTCACTATTTTGTTTTATATTATTTAAAAAACACTTTATAATATAAAAAAGTTTTTCTTAGAAACAAATTTAAAGATCAATCTATTATTTCTTTAAATAAAATTAAATTAAACATATAACATGATTTATAAGAAAACAAACGTCATACCAATTAAATTTATAAAGCTTTTATAAAATTAAAAACAAAAATAATAAAATCATTTATATATAATATTAAAAAAGTAAAATAAATAATTAGTCAAATAAAAATACATTTAATTGAAAAAAAGATTGCATACATAAAAAATAAAGATAAAACCTCAATCAGTTTCAATTAAAGTAATGCTTAATTTTTACTTGATGAGGATTTCAAATTATATAGTTACAATTAATTACAACTAACATAATACTTAATTGTCACATTTGCAATTTTATTTTTAATAAAGATAATATAAAAACTAATTTGTGAAGAAGTTATTAGCATTTAACTGTTAATAATAATGCACAGTGAAAACGTAGTAATATTTTTATTTTATCTTTCAAAAATTAAATTATATGTATAATAAAGAATGAATTTATTGTAGAAATTAATTAGGTAAAATCACATAAGCTCCAATATTTTAGTTAGCAAAAGTTTTAAAAAAATATAAAATCTAAATAAATAATTTACCAAAGACAACTCTCAACTTTTTTAGTAAATTCCTTAAAATCTGCAAAAATTTTTATCTATTAGCATTATTTTTTAGTTATATCTTTTCTTTTCAATAGTAGATTAATAGCATATATCAAAATTATAGAGATTAGCATAAATAATGAATATATTCTATGGTTTCAGCAACATGAGAAACTCACTGCGTTATTTACTCTGCTCTTTTCTACCAGTATTGATGTTTTAAATCTCTTATATTCAAAGTATGTCAACTTTAATCTCTCTAGTGTCCAATATCGAGAGTTAAAATTTAGTCTTTCAGCATTGTACTATCAATATTTTTATTGAAAATATTCACAATTCATAATTTAGATTTGATATAATTATAACTTTCATCTGAGTTATTTTCATGAATAAACCTCTCCTTAATTACATATTAATAAATAAATCCCAAAAATATTAAAAGGAGTGTTATGCAAATAAAAGTATTGTGGTAAAGCTAGCAAAATAATTTTTTTTGTGAAAATCAGATGTGTAAAAGTATGCCATTTTTCTGCTTAAACAACTTGTCTTTTTTAATCACAACCCAATACAATTATCAATTCATCGCAATTTTAAATTATATAATAATATTAGTATGTCTTTTTTAAGAAAATTCATTTCAACAGTTTAAATGTTAGTGAAATTAAAAAGTATTTTTCTAGTCTTGATAAGAAATACAAAGGAATTTTAATAACTCAATATCACAAAGCATTAATTGATTTCTTTTAGGATGGTAAATTTTTTATTAGTGTAATAAATAACAGTAACTATAGCAAAGAAACTAAACGAAATAAATGTTGTGGCTTTAAACCTGTTAATTTTTTGACTTTATTTCTTTTTCTATTATAAGTTATGGTAATCATTCTGAAAGTATGATTAACAATAATGATTAAATATTGGAAACTGGAATAGATAATTTTCCATATTCTAAAATGACAATAAATGCTTGAACAGCACCAAATATTGATAAGATTATTGATTTACTTTTTTATAAAATACCTTATAAAAATATAATTAGTAAAAATAATGAAAGATATGATGTCAATAATAACAAATGTTTACTTTATTTTAATAAAATTGAAGAAAACAGGATAAGTAAATTTCAAATACTAAATAATTATTATAATACATTGAAGCATCACAAATGTATTAGCAAAGCAAATCATGGCAAAGATTGAAATAAAAGCAATTATTTTAATAACTACGCCGGAGCACTAAATGGTCCAAGAAAAAAGTTGAAGATAATTACCAAATAATAAAAAAATTTATTGAAACATTCGAAAAAAATTACAAAAGTTATCAATCTAATAAAATTAAAGAGTTGAATGAAGCTAGAGCAAAATTATTCAATTACTTGTTGAAAAACCCAGGGAAAAACAATACTAGCTACAAAAAAATATAACAACATTGAAGGAAGAAAATAGTAAATAAAATTATTGAAATAAACAGCCAAATCTTAATACTAATTAACAAACCTCTTAAACCTGATGATTCTCTTCTTGATCTTTTTAAAAAGGAATTAGAAGTTGAAATCAACAAAATTGAAGGTGATAAAGACAAAAGGACTGCCATGAAAAATAGCATGACAAATAATGATGCGAAAATTGCATTTGAAGCTGTGGGAATCATGAGAAAATTTGCGGAGTTAAAGGTGCTACTAAAAAAGATATTGCTAAATTAACTAAATTAAAGAAACCTAAAACTAACAAAACTGGTGGCCGAGAAATGATCAATATATATAAACATACTGATGGAAGTGGTTATGCTGACTATAGATTAAAATTATACACAGATACTAAAGAAGAGCAAAAAACTTTTAAAGAAAAGCAAGCAGAATTTTTAAGAAAGATTTGAAACAAAGATTTTGTTGATGAAGCTTCATTTAAAGCAAAAATTAATAGTGTTAATGAAAATGATATTAAAGGCTACAGAAAAAGAAAAATTTAAAAACGAACTTATTCCTCAGAGAAAGCTCGCTAAGCATCTAGAAAGTAAGTTGATAAAGCTAAAAAACTAATTGATTTATTTAAATTTTTCAACCCTAATTATTCTGGAAAAAATTTAAAAAATGAAAATAAAAAAACTCAATTAGAAAAGTAATTGAAAGACTTAAAAGAATATACTAAAAGTGGAACTATTCAGAATGGTGTATTTACTAATAATTTAGAAGATTCTGAAAAAAAAGTTATTACAAATCTGATAAAAGAAATTCAAGCTAAGATTGCAAAAATAAAAAAAGCTCAAGAAAAACAACCACCAAGAGGACCATCTTCAAATACACTAATATTAGCAGATTTCTTAATTGTGGCTGTTGTGGTGCTAGGATTAGTAGAATTAATTGTCTATTTCCAACAAGGACGGAAAGCTAATGAAGAAATTGAATAGCAATTAAAAGAATAGAAAAAAAACATGAAGAAAACAAATTCAGTGTGAGTTTCTTATTAAGTAAATAAGAACTACAAAAAAATATAGATTGCAGAGCTCATACAGAGGAGATACTAGTTATTATCACATTTTTTATTTATTTTATGTCTCATTCTTTATTTATTTTATGTCTCATTCTCTAATCTTTTTTTTAGTTTCTAGAATTACTTTTATCACAACCAACTAAAATTAACTATTTCTTGACAAATAAAAAAATACTCCAACAATGATCAATAAAAGAACTAAAAAACACACAACAACTAATAAAAAGATTCTTAGATTTTTTCATTTTTTTTCTATTTCCGCCAATCTTTTGGCTACTAACTTTTTCATTTCTGTTTTATTTTTTTTAATAGAATTACTCAATTGATCCTCCAAATTTTCTTTCAAATTGGTGAGAAAAAACTTTATTTTTTCTTTCGATTTTTCTATTTTCACAATTTATTTTAATTATACTTTTTATCTATTTCTTAATCTTTTATTTTCTTAAATAATTCTTAAATCAAACCAACTTTAATTGTTGGTGGATCAGTAATATTAGTAATTGGTTCAATTTGGCTAATAAGTAGTAAGAAAAAAAGATAAAAATATTAATGAAAATAGAAAGAGACAAAGCAATAATGAGGAAATTTCTAAGGATAAAAAAATAATTTGTCAAAATGTCTCGACAAATTCCTATCATTTGTCATGGTTGTTTTTTACCTATTTTTAAACATGAATTATCTTATAAAGTTTTAAAGAATTGAGACAGTTATAATCAAGGCAAATCAGTGATTTTAATCACATGTTCTCGATGTTACAAAAAATACTAGGAAAATTAATTTACAAGAAGTTTAGAAAGTTGTTTTAGCTATTTTTAACAACCTGTGCATCAATTATGTTAGCATTTTGTCTCACATGAGAGCCAAGGATTTTTTTCTCGTTGATTTGTTTAAGTATTAATTTTTTTTGAATAATTGGGAAAATATTTTTTTTATATTAAGATTATGAAATTTAATAAGAGGCACAGAAGAGATAGAAAAACTTGTACTGGAGAAAAACCATTTAAAAAAACAATTAAGAGAATTAAAACAAAAAACTAGAGAAAAAACTAATCGAATCCCAGCAGAAAATCAAGAATTAAAAGACAAAAGAAATGAGTTGGTTTAATTAAAACAAGAAAACAACACAATTCGAACTTTTATTCACTTTATATATATTAATTTTAGTTAGAATAGTAGCAGTTTTAGGTTCAGTTTTAGTAGTTAATAATAAGAAAAGAAAACTATTTGTTTGTCTTTAGAATAAATATAAAATATCTTGTCTTTTAGTCATTATATAGATTAGTTTTCTTTCTTATTCTTTATACTCATAGTCTTTATAGTCATAAACTTGATCATTGTCACTATTATTATGGTCATTAGAAGAAGAATTTTTTTGGAAGAACTAACTTTTTATTTCTTCTTTAACTTCCCATTTAACTTCTTTGGCTTGACAATCACACTTCTGAACCAGATTGGTTTTCTTTTGGCAAAACTCACAAAATGTTGAGCAAGAATATTTTTCACAATTATAACCACAAATAGGACACTCATTTCTATTATCACAAACTTTTTTATAAGTATTTTCTAATGTAGTAATAAAATATCAAGATTCATAAAAAAGATTATTGTTGATCCTCTGATTTTTTTACAGATCTACGACTAGTTAATTTATATTACAAGTGAAACTTAGTTTGTAGTTTCTTTATACTTTCTCAAATGGATAGTCAAAGTGGATATTAACCTTGCTGTCTAAACCATGTTTTTTAAAATGGTAATAATTGTCATGTGACCAAGAAGTATTAATCCTTTTAACATTTAACCTTTTCTTTTTATTAGTTAAATATTTCTCAATATCTTTAATAGTTTTCTTGTTGTTAATATTCCGCTTATTTTAGTCAAGAAGTTGTTCTTGATTTTCTCTAATTGTTTTCACAATTTTGCTATTTCTTGGATAACCTTTTCTTTAAATTCTTCTAGATCATTTTTAATTGTTAAATTTTCGAATGTTTGCACTAAATTATTTCTATCCATAATTTCATTTTAAATTAAATGTTTTAATCACCCTTTTTGTGTTGGTGTTCTAGTGGTTTTTTTTATCCCTATTTTCCTCATCTACAAAAATAAAGTAAATTAGAAAACAAAACTGAAAACAAACCTTTTAATTATCTTTCTTGAATAATTGGCAGAAAGCAGTTCAAGTGCTTAAATTTGATAAAGATGAGAGTAAAAAAATTAAGAACTTATGAATAACTGATTGTAAAAGTATTATTCAACTAGACTTATCAAACTTAATTAACTTAGAAAAGATTAGTTTAAGAAGTAGCAAATGAGATAATATTAAAGATGCTAAAAATATTATTCCCAATTTTAAAGCAGTAATTAAAGATAGTCAGAATATTAGTTTAGCTTAAATGGAAAGAACTAATGTGGGAGTAGTAAAAATTGATAAACCAAAACAACTGTATAGTGTAAAATCTATATTAGTATAAACTATAATATAAATAATAACAAATATGATAAAATCGATTGTTACAAAATCTAAATTAAAAAAGTTAGAAATTAAATTAGAACTTCCTAAAAAATTAGAAAGGTGTCTTGAAAATATTAAAAAAGTTAGTGAGCAACCTAAAGAATTTATTGTTTATGAAACTTTAGTTAAGTATATTGAAAAGTTAGAGGATATTCAAAAATTTTCAGTTTGGAAAGCTTTAGGGATTTTATAACGAGACTAAAAAAAAATATACATTAGAGAAGATTGATAAAAGTTCAAAAGAATTAAAAACCAAATTAGGTTAACTACTATAAATTTACCTAAAGAAACTAAACAACACTTAGAAAAAAACTTAAAAAGGTTTGAAAATCTTATCTATAAACCTCGTGAATTTTACCTTTTAAAGACTTTAACTTGATATTTAGAAAGGTTAGTAAATTAGAAAAATATTACAAAAAAGAAAAGAAAAAAAAATCTATAATTTCATACCGAGAATGATTTGCTGGAAAGTTTAGGATTAAAAAAAGTAAATTGAAATAAATTATTTCATTCTTAAAGAAATAAATTTATAAAGTAATATGAGCCGAAGAAGCTCAAAAGAATTTAGATAAACTTGATGAAATTTCTTTGTTTCCCATGATGTGGACAGTGGACAGAGGATAAAGGAAAAAATATAATATGTGAATAGATTATTATTCGAAGAGGTTTTTTTTAAAGCTTTATTCGATAATACGTTTAGAAAGATTTTTAAAGGCTGTTTCTATATTTTTAAAAATCATAAAGTTTCATATTCTAAACAAATAGTTTGATTCCTTTATAGCGAAACAAGTATAAAAACAATTAGGTTTCATGTGAAGTATGAAAAATGCTATATAATTTAATCGTTGCTTCATTAATCATTTTCAGATCTTTAGTTAAAATGTGTAATTTAAATTAAAAAATAAGACTTTAAATGAAAATCAATAAAGTATCAGAGATATTCAAAATTTTAAATGTAATTCGAGGAGTAAATTAAATTTATTTATTCACTGAAAATCATTTCATAATAATATATTCTATTAATAGATGAGCTTGATGGTTTTTATAATTAAAAAAAGTTTATTTTCATATAATTTAATAATAGATATATCATTGATCAGAATTATTAAGAAGTTGAAAATAAAAGTTTTTGATTTGAATATTTTTTAAATTTGATTTCGTATTAAGAAAAGTTGTATGTTGAGAGTTTTTAATATCAAATAATATTAAAAATTTAGATAGTGATCAAATATTATATTGCGTTTGTGAAAAATTTTCATCGCTTTTTTTAAATGTCAATATTTAACAAATTTTATAAATTGATTTTAAATTTTATATTTATGATCTTTAAATAATGAACAAAAATAATTTACTTTTATTTTATAAAATTTTATGAAATTAAGATAGAATAAAAATATGTTTATATTTTTATAAAAATTAAAAAAAGAAATAATCAATATTTATTATTTTGCATATTCCTTTTTTTTTAGAAAACACTTTATATTGAATTAATTATTTGTCTAATAATAAACATTTTCAGTAACTTTGTTTAATCTATATAATTGGAGTTAAAATGACTTTGGTAAATTTTTAGAAATTTAAAATTACAATAAAAACTTAATCGGCTTTATAAATTTTCATGATAATAATTCTAAAGCATTTGAAATTTTTATGGAAATTAAACATATTAATTAAATTAACATAGAGGTGGCTATAAAATAAATAAAAAATAAATTAATAAATAAATAGTTCGATATTTTTCAGGTTATTCAAACCTGAAAAGTATTTAAATAAAAATTATGATATAATTAGATTTGGAATTCTTATCAAAGTCTTTTACTTTGAACTTTAAAAAGAAAATTTTATTTTAGTTATAATAATTTTTTAAAGGGTGAACCTCTATTTGAACCGGTATAAGGGCGAAACTAGATTAAAGGTTTCTCAAAAAAAATTGGTAAAAATCTAATATTTCTAACTTGGAAGCCAGTTGAGCAAAATAATTACTTAAATAATTGATTATCTACTCTATATTACCTAAATTTGATATTTTATTCAAGATCTTTTATTAGGAAATTCATCACTTAAATGAAAGGATTTCACAATAGATTGGAGGTATGACATTAGTGCAGCGAGTTTTTTCATATAAAAAAATTGTTAATATTCCAAAATAAAGAAATAACTGATTAAGTTTTAAACTTTATATTTTAAAAAGAACATTAAAAAAATAAAAACAGTAAATAAAACAAATAATCAAAATTTTATTTATAATATATTTTTTCAAATTTATATTTTATATTTATATTCAATTTTAAATGTAAATTAAATATCTTTTGTTTAAAAATCTTTATTTAATTCAAAATAAATTATATTGTGGTATTTTAATAATGTTATTTAATTTTACAAAATTTACAATTGAGCAATAAAAATTAATTTTATTTTAACTTTAATTAATATAATAAAATTAGATTAATATTAAAAGATTTTATTATTACTTTTTAAAAAGAAAAAAATATTAAGACAATAAAATGATAACTAAATTTATTTTATATTTAAATATTATTATTCGAGCATTATAACTTATAATTGCTTATGTATTTTTTTAAAAATTTTAAAAATACTTGCTTTTTTTAAAATTAAGTTTTTAATTATTTTATCAATTTTTTAAATTATGAGAAGCTTATTCTCTATAAGTTAAGAAAAATTGCATTTCTACATATCTACATATTTAAGAGTTTATACTAAAAAATTAAAATTCTTTTGTTAAATAATATTGTAACGGTTAAATTTCATTAACTCTTTAATTTTATTATCGAGTTCTTGCTTTTAAAAATGATTAAACAACATGATTTGAAATTTGATAGATTTAAATGATTTTGAGGTCTAATGTAAATTAGCGGCGAAATTTTGATTTTAGCAGTTGTGGGATCACTCTGGCATTTGAAATTTAAACTACCTTTTTTTGATATTCTCTAATTAATTGGTTTATAAAGCTTTATTTATAGATATACCTAAGAGAATCTCTTTAAAATACCTTTAATCGATTAATTAATAATCGGAAAGTTTTCGATTGAAGAACTCAAAGTTAGTTTAAAAGAAACCAAGAGCTAATAAAAACAAGAAACTAAAAGGAGCTGTTAATAAAACTTTTCTGTTTTACTGTTATACAAACTAAAACTAACACTATTAATAAAAATATATATATTATTGCATTTTAAAAGATAAATTTTTTAATGTTATGAAAATTCGAATTAATATTTAAATTTTTAAAATGTCTTTGATTCCCTATATTTATTTCATTTTGAGCTTTAAACCAATTTAGTATGATTTGCATCGAATACTAGTTTCATGAATAACGACATTTTATGATTTGTTAATATGAAGAAACAGTAAAAATACCAACTCCGCTTTAAAAAAAAAATTTCTAAACCTACGCTCTTCGAATATAATCTATTCACATTATATGCTTTTTACGCACTTATTCACATCATGGAACCCAAAGAAATTAGAAGAACTCATCTATATGCTCATAATTGCAGTGTGGCAAATGCTTAATGATTTCTTTATTAAAAACTGCTTTTCTAGAATTATGCTATTAAATGCCATCGATTACAAGCAAATACATTTTCCCTTATATAGAAAGAATATAAGATTCTTTTTTTTGCCAATTTCAAAAAAAATTTATTAAGAATCTCTAAGGATAAACTGATAATGTAACTTGATTTTCTTTACACGCGTATTATTGCTGAATTTTAAATATACTATTTGAATATAAATAATTGTGTTTTTATTAAAAATATTATTTAAAAAAATTGCTTTATTTCGAGTCAAAGTTATTCTTTATACGAAAAAAAGTTTAAAAAATTAAGTTCACCTATCAATAAAATATACTGTTTTAAATTATGAAATGTGATATTATGATATTTAAAAGGATAATGCTAAAATTTGTTTTAGCATTAGGCCAAAATTTAAGAAACAGTGTTTATGCTTTTATTCATAGTAAAACAGAAAATGATTAATAATGATAGGGGTCATATGATTAAATCATACAGTAATTTTTATGCGCCTAATTTGTTATTGTTACTGTTGTTGTTGTTCTACAAAGAAATTGAACTGGTCATTTAGCCCAACAATACAATGAGACAATTATAAACTTTTTTAGTATATTGTGTACTTAAGAAACTTAAATTTGTTGATAGTTAAACCTATTTAATATGATGAATAAGGTTAATAAATTGATTTGTAACACTATGGGGAACATAGAAGAAACAATATAAAATAAGAACTCGCCTTTAGACAAATAACTTTCTAAATGTACTATTAAATAAACTTTTAAAGAAAACCTCTTTGAATAATAACTTATTCATATTTTATCCTTCTTTATCCTTTGTTCTTTATCCAAATCATGGAATACAAAGAAATTAATAGATATCGTCCATATGTTCATGATTGCAACGAATGTAAACGGTGTCAAAGGAGTATTAAAGATAATAAAGATTATAATTCGTGTGCGGCATGCTGGTTCATATTTTTTGAAAAACATTATAAAGACTTTTCAAGCGGGAATAAAGAAGTTAATGAAATAATTAAAAATTCAATCTATACTCCACCTTATATTCAATTATATTACTGTGAATGGATTCCATGGGAGCGTTTGTCGAATATCAATGAAATTGCTAAAGGAGGGTTCGGTATAATTTATAAAGCAACCCTAATTGATGGATTAATTAATAAATATAGTATAAAACATCATGGTTCATTGGAATTTGAAAGAGAAAGAATAGGCACTGAAGTAGCAATAAAAGTTATAAAAACCAACAGTTCAGAAGTGTTTAAAGAGGTAAACAAAGTATTATTATTTATATTTATATATATATATTATTAATTAATATTTATCTATTATTTATTTACAGTATATTATTTATTATATCTTATCGTTTATTTATGATATTATTTATTTACTTTTTTACAGTTAAATATTCAAAGAGCTATGTTTATGAATAACGGTGGGTGCTTACAACAGATCTCTTCAATATTGGGGATTACGCAAAACGCTGAAACACTCGAGTATGGAATTGTGATGCAGTTTGCCGAACATGGAGACATGAGAAAATATTTATCAATAAATTTTCATTCTATGAGTTGGTCTGATAAATTATTGATCGCGTGGAATATAGCTTCTGGACTTTCACAAATTCATTCCTCTGGTATGGTTCATCGTGACCTACACTCGGGTAACATCCTACAATTTGATAATCAATTTATAAATATTGGAGACCTCGGATTATGTCAACCAGTAAACCATGAAGCAACAACAACAAAGGAAAAAAAGATATATGGAGTCATTCCATACATTCCACCAGAAGTATTTAGAGGAGAAAAGTTTAGAATGGCTGGTGATATTTTTAGTTTTGCCATGTTATTATGGGAATTAGCAACAGGAAAGCCTCCTTTTCATGATCGTTCTCATGATCATATTCTTATAATGGATATTTTAAATGGTCAAAGACCTAAGATTACTTACCCACTTATTCCACCTTCAATTGCTGAAATGATCGTAAAGTGTTGGGATCCTAATCCCAAGAATCGTCCTACTGCGAAAGAACTTAAAAATGAGTTGGGGGAACTACGTTTTTCTTATAATTCAGAGTTTTTAGAATCAGAGAAATACGTTAAAAAAATGTTGAAAAACGACTCGACAACAAATCATTCAAAAACAGCGATAATGACAACGACAACAAAGATAAAAACTCATCCACAAGCAATTTATACAAGTCGTGTTTTAAGTTTGCAAATGTTTGAAGAGACAAAAGGTCAGTTTATCTATTTTTATATTGATTAATTCATTAATTTAAATTAATTAACACAAAATTTATTTTACTTTTTAAAAGAATTAATTTATTTGCCAAAAGGTAAGAAGTTGAACAAAATTAAAAATATAATTACAGTGTGTGCAATTGATTTAAAAGCTTATTTTACTATCTATCATATTTAGACGACTCTTAATGATCGGACATCACAATTTTTAAACTCTATAATGAAATTAATATTTTTAGTTTCATAAGTGATAAAAAATAATATTTCTTTTGTTTGAATCCAATCTTGCAAACTCCTATCTAATCTCGATCATGTTGTAAGATATAGCTCACAGTGATCAGTTTCCCTTGAACTCTTATTGATTAAGTTTAAATATAATTAATTTTAAGTAGATTTTTAGTACACAAAGACGCCGATAAATAGTTATGATTTAATTTCAAAACCTCTTTTGCTTATAATATCAACATTTCGAGGAATCTTTATTATCCTTAGCTACTCACTAAAAGTGAGAGGTATCAAATTTTAAAAATTTTTAACTTTATTTTTTCTTTCAAACTTTAAAGTTAACAGGCTAAAATGAATTAATAACTTAATAGTAAAGTGATATCATAACTACTACTCGTCCTCGTTGACCATGTTAATATGTTAATTTCAAAAAGATTTTCTGTTAGACCAAAATTTAACAGTAAATGTTCACCATCAATCGAGAAATATTAACACCAACTCAAATACACGATAATATACCTCCTCACTGTGTGACAGCATTCAAATTATATATTTTTGAGTTAATTTTTATTCTATATATTTTAATTAAACTTTATTTGATTTACTCACAATTTCAGTGTTTAATAAATTAAAAAATAATATTTTCGTTAGTACATAAAATAATGCAAACTATTAACAATTAAAATAAAATATACTAAATGTTCATGGGCAAGTATAATTTTAACAAACCATTCTATAAATATGATACATTTTTTAATTAATTCATTAAATCTTCATTATTTATTTGTTAATACCAAAACTAAATATATATAAAATTAATTTTTATTAAATTACAATAATATTCCTATATGTGCACACCCTTGGAGCCAAATATATTTATGCACTTAGAGAAAGTATGCATTGAAAGAATAGCCAATAATAAAATATATATATTCCACAATTTTTAGAAAATAATTTTTTTTAGATTCAATTTATGCTAAAAAGATGAACTAAATAAATAATTTAGCTCGCATTTTATTTTCCTAAAATCTATCAAGAATAAAAATGATCATAGAAGTAGTAATAATATTTGACCTATTATAATCACAATAACACTTAAAATATAAATTATTTATATAGAGATCTTTGAAATATTCTTCAAAAATCAAATAAAAATTTAAGATAAGAAATATAAAAGTATGCAACAAATTAATTATATAAAAGAAGTAAAATTAAACCAAATTTTTGATGATTTCAAAAAAATCAGAATCAAGTTAACTCTAAATAATTAATAAAAATATGATTCAATAATAAAAAATTTGTTTTACCAAGCAAAATATATTTTTTTAATCTATTAAAACATGAATTTTTGTAAGTAAATCACATATAGTTTAATTAAAATATATATAATTTGAATAATCACATAATATATAGTTAATAAAGAAATATAGTATTGTGTATTTAAGTTGATTTAATATTTCTCTTAAATTTATGTTTAACGAAAAATATGTTTGAATTAATCATCAAAAATTTTTTTTGAAAATCTAAAGTTATTTTTGAGCGTTAATAAAACTTTTTTATTTTAATTTTGAAAAAATTAAAACTATAAAGAAAAAATTATAAATAAAAATTTAAATATTTAGAAATTCCAAATGAAAATATCTGAAAATTTTTAAAAAAAACTTGGTGTTTTTATTAAAGTTTGTTTGAAAGGAAAAATGCATTTAGAGTTTTTCAATTTCCAAATTATAAAAATAATAAAATGCATCGAATCACGTTTAAATTTTAAATATCTGATCCCTATATTAATTTCATTTTTCTAAGTAAATTTATGATATTGTTTCAGTTTTATGTTTTTCAATCAGTTTAATACTTTTAAGTAGCAGTGATTAAGCTCTTATTCACAGATCTGTTAGAACTACTCATTTAGGCAAAAAGACAATGGGGAACTAACTTGATATCTTTGTGTACGAAAGCTACTTAGATTATTCATAGTTAAGCAATAATTGTTCAAAGAGAAAGGGAATATAAAAGAAAAACTGATAATTGTGACCTACACTCGGGCAACACTCAATAACATGATTGAGATTAGGTAGAAGAGAGCATATCCTTTTTAAAATTATCTATTTTAACATCTAATAACCTTTATAATTAATATACTGTAAATTAAATTTTATTATCTAATAAAGCCTATCTAGAATTCAGTATATCGCTTATAAATTTAATTTAGCATATATATTCTTACCTTCAGAGAAATACACTAATCCTTTTATGAAGTAAACTAATATAAATTTTTAATATGTATAATAATTAAAATATTTATATAAAAATAGATAAACTAACCTCTTGTTTCTTCAATTATTTGCAAACTTAAAACACGACTTGTATAAACCGCTCCTGGATGAATACGCGTTGGCGTTGTTGTTGTTATTGTTGAGCCGTTCTTTAATATTCCTTCTACGTATTTCTCTAATCCTATATACTCGGAATCCGTGGACGAGCCCTCGAACTTCAACCTAAGTTCATTCGCAGTAGGACGATTCTCATTATTAACATCCCAACACTTTACAATTATTTCGGCAATAGAAGGTGGAATAAGTGAGAGTAATCTTAGGTCTAATGTCATTATAAAGGATATCCATCACGAGAAAGTGGTCATGAGAACGATCATGAAAAGGAGGCTTTCTTGTTGCTAATTCCCATAATAACAATGCAAAACTATAAATATCACCAGCCATTCTAAACTTTTCTCCTCTTAAAACTTCTGGTGGAATGCATGGAATCACTCAATATATCTTTTTTTTCTTCGCGTCTTTACCTGTCGTTGTTGCTTCATGGTTTGTGGGTTGACATAATCCAAGGTCGCAAATATTTACTCTATATTTTTCTAATTGTAGGATGTCGCCCGAGTGTAGGTCACGATGAACTATACCAGAATAATGAATTGAACAAAGGCCATTAGCGATATACTTTTTGCTAAGAAGATTATCGATCACGATTAAGTGATTGGGTGTATTAATAGTCGTCTTTTGTAAGTGAATAATTTCTGTTTTAAAAATGATATTTGAAAATTAAAATAAAAAAAAGTTTCGCTTATTAAATTAAACAATAGATTATTTAATTATAAAGTTTATCACTTATAATTTAGATAAACTAACTTTTTGTTGCTTCAAACATTTGCAAATTTAAAACACTACTTGTATAACTGCTCCTGGATTAATGCTCGTTGTCGTTGAAGTTTTTGTTGTCGAGTGATTCTTACCATATATATAGAGTAAAGCTCCTTCAACTTCTTGTCAACTTCTTTGGCAGCAGGACGACTCTCAGGATTAGCATCCCAATTATTTCGGCAATACAAATGGAATAAGGGATGTTGGATAACGAAACAAAAAAATTAAAATGACCATTCACAATTAAATCTATTAAGAATTCTCTAAATATAATAAACATTAAAAGAAAAAAATAACACAAGCATAAAGTACATTTTAAATTTTATTTATTATAATTTCATACCTTTGGCAAATAGACTAAATTCCATTATGAAAAAAAGTAAATTAATATAAACTGTATAATAATTAAATTAATGAGTCAATTAAAATAAGCATTGTTAAAACACAATTCTTTATAAACTGCTCCTGGATGAATTTCTACTGTTTTTATTGTTGGGACATTATTTAATATGTTTTTATATAGTCTCTGTTTCTATCAACTGTTTCATTTGAGACTCTTTGTCTGTTGTTACCAGTAAGAAAAAACAGCAACAAATAATAATAACTACTGCTACCTTTTCCCATTAATTCTTAAATCTCGTAAAGATGTTCGTTGAGCATTTCAACATATATTTCGACATTCATTGTTTGCGTGAAATAATATAACCTAATCTTGAATTTTACAGAGCGATCTTTCGGGATTGGCTGCACGGATTTTTTTTCGTGAAAAGAGGTATTTTTGCGCCCAACCTATTTAGGCTTGCTAATTAGTTTGTTTTATAAAAATTTTCCTATAGATGAAGTAAGAGAAGAAATTCCCTTAATATCTAAAAACTTTCATGTATTAGACCGAATTTAGTTTAGAGAGAAACTGAGAAACTATTTTGCTAAATCGTTTTTATCATTATTCTTATTGCTGTCGTTCTACAAATGAGACTTTGTTTGGCGTAATTTGTGCCTTATAGCTACTTAACCTGTTTATTAATGCCATTTTTTAAGGTTAAATTGGGGCATACTGCAACAAAACTAGGCAAAATGAACATTGGTGTCACCAAAGATTCAGGGATCAAATTTAGTCATTTGTAATATTTATAATTATCAGTTTTATAATATGCCATCTTTTATCTTAAGTGATATATAGAATCACCTCTATAAAAAAATAGTTAATATGAAACTCATTTATATCAAATCTACTATAGATCCCAAAAATTACAACACCATTAGAAGTATTTGAAGAACAAGATGAGAAAATTGCTCATTATATTTTCAAAATAAATAATACTGAGACACTTGAAACTTATTTAAGAAAAGAAAAGATTACTTATGAAATTTACCAAAAATAATAATAATAAGCATTAAGAAAAGAAAACAGAATAAAGATATGCTATTATCCAATAAAAAACAGAAATCTTTAGAAGAAAAATAAATTTAATTATTACAATATTGGTTTATTTTTTATTTTTTAACTTTATTAACATGAATTATGACAATAAAAACCTAAAAAAATTATACTTATTATTTATTATCAAATAGATTTATCATCATAATTTATTTTATTCTTTGAAATATTGTTTTTATATTTATCAGTAGCTTTGGTAAAATCTTCATCTTTTAAGTCAAAGATAGTAGTTTTAACATAATTATATATGTAATAAAAAAAATGTTAATCTTATTTTATTATTATCATTATTATTTTCTCTAACTTTCATTTAAAAAAAAACTATCATTTTCTTTAACAGTTAAAATAAATTTCAATTTATAAAAAAAAATATTCTCAATCTTTTTTAAATTCAATTTTTAAACCAATTCTATGAAGTAGCTGATAAAAAAATTAAAAAATTTCTTATATAATATTTTTTATTTTTTAATTTGTCTGTTATAAAATGGTATTCTTTTATATACTTTTTTGAAAAAGTAAAATTTTCAAAATAAATTTTAAATATTGGGAGGTTACTATTAACATTTTTGCAAATTTTTTATTATTACATAATTTAGAATATTATATTAATTAACTATAATTTTTAGTTATACTTTTAAATTATTACAAATTGGATTTTAATAAGATAAAATATATAAATAGTTAAATAATCAATAATTAACTAATTAATGTAAAAATAAAAATGTCATCTAGGATTGATCCATTATGAAAACATCAAATAAAGATTAAACCTTGTCTAAATAACTTATCAAGTTAATTTTGACAATATGGAAATTAAAAAAAAAGTAATTGCAGAAACTTGATTTCTATCTTCTCTAAAATTTATTGCCTCAAAGAGGGATTGTATAAGAGATGTAAGATGTAAGGTTTTAAGTTTTAGATTGTATGTGAAAAAGTAGTTTCCTTTTGGAAAAAAAATTATAATTAAATTCCCCGCTAAAGTGCAAGAAATATTTAAGAAATAAAAAAACCCGAGCAAGGCCCTTATAAAATGCCTATCTCAATCTATTTCTTTAAGATTTTGTTTTATAAAAAAATCTCTGTCGAAATTAATGAAGTTTTTTGATTTAGAATCCTGTTTATTATTCTTTTAAAAATAAACAATGCAATACTTTACTTTCGATCAAGAGCATATTATCACTGGAAAGTTATATGGAAAAAAAATAATTCTTTGAATGTGAAAGTTGTCAATTATTTTTTGTTAAAAATGATCTTGCAGCATAAAAATTTTTAGAATATTTTACACTTTAAGTTTTATTGAAAATCAAATTTTTTTACCAAACTCCTTAGATTTGCTAACAATAATAGTGTTATAGTTATTTTTCTATTCAGCTACTATATGTTAATTATACAGAGTAATATTTTATTTTAAAAATAAATTGTTGACTTGTTTATTGAATTGTTTAAACTTTTTTAGAAAAATATATTAAATATAATCAGCTTAAAATTAATAAAAACTATTTGTAATTTTAAATCTTTGTTGATTGAATTGATTTCTTTTATTGAATAATTTACAATATTAAATTCAAAGCTCTTTTTTTTTATTATCTCACTTATTTTATTGTTTTTAATCCTTCATATATGTTTTTACTTACTAGTTCCAATTTAAATTAAATCAAAGATTCATTTATTGATTAACTAATAAATCAAAATCAATATTATTTGAAAATTTGGTCTTTGATATACAATTTTTAAAAAGTATTTATAGAAAATATACAGATATATTTTAAATCACGTTTTTTATTTGTGCATAAATTAATCAAGGTATTTATTGATTTTATACAAAAAACACTATTTGATCGTGCTTCTATTTGCAGCAATTACATAATTCCGATCAAATTTTCATTATTAAGTTCTGGATGATTAAATAGTAGTGTGAAGTACGACAACAATCATAACTTTCAAAGATTTTCAATCGAGCCATGGTATTATCACAATTCCAGCTCTGTCAACTTTGGAATCATATGAAACGATATTTTCTTGTGTAAAATATTTTCCATTAAGTCCTTGTCAGAATTGTGTGAAAATATTTTTTCAGGAAAAAGAATCTTTTTGATATTTTAAGTTTTATAATTTGACTTGTTTCTTATGATGTGTGTTAGTCATTGCAGATTTACATTGGAATATAAGATTACAATCCATTTTATGTTCAGAAATAGATTTCTATACAAAGTACACAGATATGATAGCATAGAGCCATCAATTATAAACAAGAATAACGTGGTCGCATAATTTTAGCCGTCCTCTGTGGAATGATAATAATTAAATTTTTTATTATTATTCAAATAAGAGCTTTTTCCAATTTTATTAAGTAAATAAATGACGCAATTAACTCAAAAAATTGATAGTCTAGATGTTTGATAGATAAGCTAATTAAAGAATTTAGTATGAAGGGAGTTAGAAAAAGAATATGAAATTTATGCTTTAAAAAAAGGGGGTCTGTTTCGATGGACAATCAAAAAAGGAAGGGGAAACATCTATTTGGACTCGGCTATGAAATATAAACACCATGTTCTTTATGCTGTGGCCATTTACATTAGTCAGTCTAGTGATTAATTTTTGAATAAGAGATATGGGTTCCACGGTTTTAAAGTGATTTCCCATACTGATTGTATTTAGCCATTTTAGGATAGCCGAGACAAAAAAAAATGAGTCATGAGGATCCGCGTAATAATATAAAAAATTTCCAGAAAGTACCAAGGTT
The DNA here is from genome assembly GCA_016748015.1 of Geosiphon pyriformis. Classification (NCBI taxonomy): domain Eukaryota; kingdom Fungi; phylum Glomeromycota; class Glomeromycetes; order Archaeosporales; family Geosiphonaceae; genus Geosiphon; species Geosiphon pyriformis. Next base: position 22,122 of record JAAOMT010000492.1, on the reverse strand, counting down.
TCAAAAAGTGACGCTTTGTTTTTAATGACCACATATTAAAAACTCAGGAGGTTATCTTCAAATCAATTTTACTAAAAATGTCTAGTTAACCCCACCCTTGTATTCTTGGATTCTTGTTTTCGCGTGAAAAACAAACGCGTAATTTTTGATCTCAAAATCAACAACTTAGAGGCAGTAACATATATAATGAGGTGTTCTCTGCTTTAAGCAAAATTTTATCCTATATGGGATTACTCTTATCTTTATCGGCGACAAATTACCGACGTCCACTAACTCACGAACACAACAGCTATAACCAGTACGACTAACGACTCACCACTCACGACTCACGAATCTAAAGAACACTAAAAAAATATAAGAGAGATTCATTCTCGTCTCCAGTCGTACTGATAATCGCAGCAAGTCTCCAAGGTTAAAACCTCTAGTTGATAGAACAATCCAGGTAAGGGTGTTGACGTATCTCTTCTAGCTCTAAGTGTTGGGTGAGGGAGGGGGGCATCCTTTACCGGAAAGAACCCCAACCTTAACCGAAGAAACTCAACCAAGCACGGGGTTTCCAACTCCTTTATATCGCCAAATGTGGTGTTCTCTAACCACTGTGCGTGCACCCATTCTGCCGAATGTCTGTTTTCACTTACGGTCTATAACATGAATTGTTATACCTCTGTGCATGTACCTATTCTGCCGAATGTCTGCTTCCACTTACGGTCAATGACATGAATTGTTATACCTCTGTGCATGTACCCATTCTGCCGAATATCTGCTTCCACTTACGGTCAATGACATGAATTGTTATTTAACCTCTGTGCTTGCCGCATTCCAGCTAAATGTCTGTTTCCACTTATGGTTATTGATGTGCATCATGGGTTAAACTGTTCCTATCTACTATCTAGTGAACGGAACGGGCTTGGCAAAATCGGCGGGAAAAGAAGACCCTATTGAGATTGACTCTAGTTTGACACCAACAATTGACGGATAACCACTGCTCACCAATAATTCGCGAATTCAACATTCGAATAACCATCACCCACCAATAATTCGTGCTTCAATATTCGAATATAACCACCACCCACCAATAATTCGCGCTTCTACATTCGAATAACCATCACCCACCAATAATTCGCGCTTCAACATTCGAATATAACCACCACCCACCAATAATTCGCAACTCAACATTCGAATAACCACCGGCCACCAAAAATGCGTGAATTCAACATTCAATTATAACCATCACCCAACAGTAATTTGCAACTCAACATTCGAATAACCACACTCACCAGCAATTCGCAATTCAACATTCGAATAACCAATGAATACGGAATAGAAACTCATGAACAATCGATCATCAAATAACTGAATTAAATTTTAGGGTTAGGTGGTGAGGAATTGATAATTGTTAGTCTGTTATTTATGCCTGGCAAGAATAAAAAGTGGGAGGGGGGTAGTTTAAGATTTCTTACAAGAGTGAAAAGCGGGAGGGGGTAGTTGTAGTTTAAGATTTCTTACAAGAGTGAAGAGCGGGAGGAGGTAGCCACATTTGTCAATTATCTTTTCTATATCCATCTAGTCTATATAGGAATAAAACTTTATCAGTATATAACAAAGTTATCAGGGAAGGGTTTTTACAATGGCAAAATTGTTCACCCGTTGCCAATTCTGATAAACTCTTGTTATTTACTGTTTATTGTTTAAGCCCATTGAAATCTAATTCAGAAATTGAAATGATCGATATAAAATATTTAAAAAACCTAATGTATAATAAACTATTGTAATTAATATAAGTATTTTTAAATGATAATAGTTCGGCAATAACTTTAAGAATTGTTAATATTAGCTTAAATCCTCTGCCCTTGCTATCGAAATATATTAATTTGATCAGCACGAATAAAAAATTTTATGGTTAGTATTAATTCGAAATTATTTTTATGTCCATAAGTTTTAAATGAGAAAAATTTGAATGTTTATTTTAAATTAAAACCAGACTTTTAAATTGAAAAACAAATTTTATTGGGATTTGGAAATTTTACTTCAAATTAAATCCACGCTGAAATACTTATTCAATGAAGGCAAGGCCAAAATAAAATTTTAATTACTTCAATTTTTTGAACCTTTTCATTTAAAAATAGCGAAGCCTTAAATTTAGTTAAATAATTAGAATATTCATAAAAAAATTTATTAAAAAAAGGCAATAGACAATATATCTAAATAAATATTTTCTTGAAAAATTTAATTTTAGTATCCTTATTTTTAATAGTAAAAAAAATGGCCATTTAAGAATGATTGATTGTTACCATAGGAGGACATTGTGACATTATTTGTCCTAAATAAGGACCAAGATGTGATGGGAAAGCTTCTTCATTCGATGCAGCCTCGGTTCTACCATTGCATTCCTAAATATATAAAAAATGGTTAATAACTTTTAAAGAATTTTTCGGATTAAAAACATAACAACTTACTTGGCTTTCCAACTTTATCCCGCTCGGGGTTTTGGGGCCCGGGCATGAAATCATTATAATATGTCACTCTATATATTTTTAGATTCTTAAAGGAATTTAGCTAATGTGCGAGTTGATAGTTTCCGAATCAAGGTTCACCATATGTGTAAACTTCAATCTGAGATACTTTTTCTATTATTATAGATTGGAATTTTAATTATTTCATCAACCTCGTCATTACCGCTTAAGAAGTATTTATAATGTTTTTCAAAAAAATATGAACCAGCATGCCGTACACGAAATATAATCTTTATTATCTTTAATACTCCTTTGACACCGTTTACATTCGTTGCAATCATGAACATATGGACAATATCTTTTAATTTCTTTGTATTCCATGATGTGGATAAAGAACAAAGGATAAAATGTAAATAAGTTATTATTCAAAGAGGATTTCTTTAAAGGTTTATTCGATAGTACGTTTAGAAAGTTATTTGTCTAAAAGCGAGTTCTTAATTAACGGTGTTTTACTTTTAACACATCTTTGAATTAAATACAAAATCATAAATTTACCTAGATGTTTAAGTCTTTAATTTATTTTACATTCTCTATATATTAAAACATTTTTGAAGTTATGACTTAACTATAAAAATTTTTATTAAAATAAATTTTGGTATTGTAGTTGTTCAAAACTAAAACAGAAAAGTTTCATTAACGGCCGCTTTTCATATCTGTTTTTTTCAGCTTTCGGTTTCAATTTCGGACGCTTCAACCATAATTTCGTAATCTCTTCTCTTATCAAATTGATTAGGCTAAATGGGAGTGTGATCTCACAACTGTAATGAAATTAAATATTAATTAAAAACTTAATCATCATTTGAGCATACATCATTAATTGGTAAAAAATATTAAATATCAAAAAAGATATTTTTCCTTTTATCTCAGAAAAGTCAATTGGAGAATAATCTGATATTTCATAAAATCAGTTGGAATTTTTTTAAATTGGAACCAAGTGTTTTGGAATTTGTAACTGGTTTTATTATCCGTATAATTTATTATAAAGTCAGTATTTTTGGGGTTTTAAAATATATACATAAATATTAATTATGGGGCTTGAATGATTTTGTTTTTGAAATCAAATAAACTTGATAATTAAATTACTATTCAAAAAAAAATTATTATAATGTAAAAATTTTTAAAATTGATATCACATTCATTATTCTAGCATGAAATAATGCTCTAAGTTTAATAAATTTTGATTTTCTATATATTTGTATATAATTTTTATTAATAATAAAATTGATTTTCAAAAAAAGTTGAAGATTAAACTACTAAAGACAATATATATAGGTTTTGTAAGTTGTAGAAAAATTGATTTTTAATATTTTTATCAGCTTTTTTGTAATGATAAGTTAATTAAAATTTTACATTAACGAAAATTGTTTTTCCTGGCATTAAAAATTCATAAAAAACAATTATATAAAAATTCTAAATATTTAAACTTTTTAATATTTTTAATTAATGAGAATAAAGTTTTTATTAAGTATTTTAAAATATTCTTATTCGAATAATTTTTTATTTGCTGTTTCTAGTTCTCTCTATTGTTTTATTTCACAAGCAATAAATATATCAATTACTTTAACTGAAGATACCCTACACTGATGTTGTATACTAGATATTAAATTTGATTAATTATCAATTCGTTTTCGTAGCCCGATTCTTTGTAAAAAGTTTTTAAATTATAATTACTTAGAATATTACTTAATTTAAATCTTTTTAGCTAGAGATTTAAGTGATAATATGATTATAATTAATTTCATCAAGGGAATATTAAATCTGAGGGCTAAAACTAGTAATATGATAAATAATAAATAGAGAGAAAGGTTTTATCAATCATTTTTGTAATGTTTAATTAATCTCCTTTCGGCGAATATCGAGTCAAAATAGAGGTTCACCCTTTTTGAAAAATTCTTATAGTTAAAAAGGATCTTTACAAAGATTATAGTAAATGGCTTTTGATAAAATTACTCAAATATAATTTATCATATTAGCCATTGAAGTACTTTACAGTTTTGTTTCAAGTTTGCAGGTAAGTGTGATATCGGATGGTTGTTTATATAACTTATTTCGATCTAATTAATATAAATTTTAAATGAGTTATAATTATTATCATAAGGATTTACAAAGCCTATGAAGTTTTTTTATTTATTTTCAATTTGCTAATATTATTTTAATTTCGTCAATTAAAAAAAGATACTAAAAATATTTATCAAACAAATAATAAATTCAATTTTAAAAATGATTTTGCAAAATTATATTTATTTATTTATCATTCCTTTTTTAATTTTAAAAAAATGCAACCGTATTTCTATTCTATTTAATTTCCTAGAATCTTATAAATTAATACAATACTAAAAGTAAAACTTTATTGTTTAATATTTTAATATATAAAAAAAGCCTTGGAAATTTTCAAAAACGTAGTATAATATTCGATTGATTAAATTTAAAACTTTCAAAATTTTTTTTTGATGCGAAAATTTTGAGAAATAATGTAATTAAAAACTTTTTAGATTTTTCTAAAAATTTATAAAAATGAAATTTTATATAAACCAAAATATTAATTGACAAATTTTCTTATGAAATCTATTCAAAACAAATATCTACTATAGTATTTATTTTATTATTATTAGGTGCCACTTGAAAAGTTTTATTTTGTATGTTCACTTAATTTATATTAGAATGAAAATAAAAAATATTTTAATAATTTAACATATTCTGGTTTTTTTTTAAATTTTATGGTTTCATTATTATAGTAGATTTGTATTCACATGATTTAATTTTATCATAAATATTTGAAAATACAGTTTATTTTAAAGATTTTTGATAAACTATTCAGTAAGTAATATTTTAAAGCAATTTATTTATTTCAAAACATATTTAAATTCGCATATCTCTTTATATTAATAATTTTCAATTAATTTAAAATTTTTATTAAATATTGAATTTTTTAAGTTTCAAATTTTTCGATATACTTATTTTTTTAATAAATGTAATAATTTTAAATTAATATAAATTTAATTTAAAAAACTTTGGTTTAAAGTCAAATTAAAAGTCTTTGATAGATTTCCAAATTTAATTAAATATTAATAATTCACGGTAATTTGATATTATGCTTAAACGGCGTCATTTAACTGGCATATATTTTTGAATAAAAAAACTAAGATTTTATAAAAATGTATTTCAATAAGTTTAATACTAATTTATATTAAATTAAACTATACAATTTAATAAATTTAATACTAATTTATATTAAATCAAATTATACAATTTCAAAAAGTTATTTCTAAATTATATTGTTATAGTCAGATGTAACATGCTAATAGATAGCAAAAAAAAACAGTATTGTATAGTGATAAAAATAATCAAAAAGTAATTCAACTTTAATAAGTAAATAAAATTAGTAAGAATTTAATATACAAAATCAGTCTCATAAATATCTCAATCATTATTTTTTTCAAAAAATAACAAAGAAATTTGAAAATAGAAAATAGTCCATACTATTAATAGAAAAAAATACTCGGATATAATTCTATGCCTTATATTAACATTTTTAGAATTCAATATAAGATATTAATTGTAATTTTTAGTAAAAATTTATTTAATATACTTCACAAAAACTAACAATTATACAAATTAAGAAAAGGAAAAAATAGTGAAAAATAAATAAAATAATTAATATTATTGTATTAGTTTTTGTTTTAAATAAATTAATATAAGTGTAAATGAATTTTTACAGCTTTAAAAAGTCTCATTTATATACTGATAAAAAAAATCAATAATTAAGTTAATAATTAAGTTATAATCAAATTAATAATTAAGTTAACAAATTATTTAAAATATAATAGCATTAATAACTAATACATATAACTAATTATAGCTAAATAATAAATAAAAGTAAAAAGTAAAAGTTTTAATCATAATATTATTCTTTTAAAAAAAATTAATCTTTAGTAAAATAAAATTATTTAGTAAAGTTTTAGAATTTTTATTTCAAAACTAATTAGTTTATAAAAATATTTTAATAATAATATATAATAACTGTAGTTATATTAATTTTTATTCCAAAAAACCAAACTTTTATTTAAGTGTTTTAACTTTTTTTACAATTGTTAAAACTTTTAAAATATTTTATTATACAATATTTAAGACTTCTATTTAAAATTATTTTTTTTAAAAGCTTTATATTTTCTATAATTTTACCAAGTTTTCTATAATAACAACTTTTTATTTATTAACAAAATCTTTATTATTATTCTTTTAAGTATAAAAAAAAAAAGTATTTTAACAGTTATATATTTAAATATATTTTTTTCTATTTTAATGTTAATTTTCTGTTAGTTTTTTGCAAATTAATAATAAAATATACTCTGATTTTATTTTTAATTATTAGCTATTTTTCAATAATAAGTAAATTATATAAATTATTTTTTATTTAATATTTATATAATATAAAAAAATTATTTTGCATATTTTAATTAAAGAAATATTTTTTATATTAAACAAATATATATGTTTTTTAAGATTAAAATAACTCTATTTATAATTGTTTTGATGTTTTATTAATTAAGTTTTTTATAATATTTTTTAATTTATATATTATAAACAAATTAATTATTAAATATTATTTCAAATAATTTTACAAAATATAAAATCTATTGTTTAATACTTTATTAATTATAAATAGTCTTTTTTATTAGCTTGAAAATTTATTACCAAAAACATTATCTTAATATAATTAATATTAAAAAAAAGCATTTTATATATTTTTTTGTTTTAAAACATTTTTATTTTTTATAAGCAATTATTTTTGTTTCTATTAAAAAGTTAAAAATTGTTTTAAGTTTTTATTACATAATATTTTTGTAATTAAGTTTTATAATTTTTTTAAATAATATAGTTTTAATATTAATTTTGATAAATAATATTGTTATATATTTATAGAATAAGTAAAAAAATTTATAATTAGTTATATTGTGGTTTATTGTTTAATAAACAAAGAGTATTAAAAGCAAAACTTTATTTTATATATTTATTTTTTACTGGTTTTTACTAAAAAACATTAATAATCAAAATATGATTAGCTCTAAATAATTTATAACAATATAATTTAATAATAAAAACCTGTTTATTAAGTAATTTATTTTATTTGACATTATTAATTTTAATATTAATTTTGAAAATTGATTATTTAATTGATTATTTAATTTTTTTAGCCATTAATTTTTTGTTTTTTCAATTTATATCAAAATTAAGCTTTATTAATTAAATATAAAATATAGTTTTTTGATTTTTATTTTTTTTATATTGTTAATTTAATTATTAAAACATTGGTATTTTTTAAAATAAAATTGTAAATATTTTATTAAATTCAAAAATATTAAAAAACAAAAATATTTTACATATAAATTAGTACAAAAAATTTAATAAATTTTCAAAGTGGTTTTTAAGTGGTTTTATAAGCTTTTTTTAACAATATTAATTTTTGTTAAATGTAAAAATTAAGAACTTATCTTTATTAGAAAATTATAAATAGTTTTAATATATATTTTTTAAGTAAGATTTTTTTAATTTATAATTGTAATTTATAATAAATATTTTTTTCTAATATTAACTTTAATACAACTTTTAAAAATACAAATTCAAATAAAATTAATATAAAATATAAAAAAATAAATTAGATTAAAAACTTTATTATATAAATAATAGCTAATAATAGAAAAAAATTCTAATATTTTAAGATTAAAAAAATATTACAAAATATATATTAAGTCTTAGTTAATTTATTGTATTGTTAATAAGTATTTAATTATAAGACTAAAATTATATTTTATGTATTTCTATAAATGTTTTTTTTAAGTTTTTATGTAGTAATAAATTTTACATGTGAATTAATTTATTTGTTTAAACTTTTATATTTATATAAATTAGATAAAATTATTAAAATTATCTAAATATATGTTTTAAATTAAATTTAATAATATTAACATATTTGAATTTTGTTAATTTAAATAATACTTTTATATTAATTTCTTTATTGTAAAATATTATCTACTAATCTAAGTTTTAAAAAATAATAATTAAAATAAAATTTATTAAATTACATAATTAATATGGATTTGTAATTACCAAAATTATTATATAATTTTATAAAACAAATTAAATTAAATATGCTAATAAATAATCTAAATTAATAATAAAATAATAATATATATATATTTTATAAAAAAATAATTAAAATATAAAAATAATTACTATGTCTTAATTAATGTACTAAATTACATAAAACAACTTTTATTAGAAAGTTAAATAATATATAATTTATTAAAAAAAATTAATAAAAAAAATTTTTATTATTTGTCTTAATTATTATTTCATAATACCGTTTTATTAATCCTATTAAACCAATTAAGATAGATTCAGAAATATCTTGTCACTCTTTTCCATAAATTTTTCTAATTTATTATAATTTTGAGGCATTTTTTTTTCTATATTTTTTTTAACAATAGTCCAAAAGTTTTCTATTGGATTTAAGTCAGAACTATTTAATAATCACCTTAACAAATTAATTGTATTTTTAACAATAAACTTTTTGATAAGCTTGTTAGTATGTTTGAAGTTATTATCTTATTAAAATTGTCAATTATTCCTCAATTTCAGATAAGAAATTATAAAAAATGTTTATATAAAATTGAGCATTTATTATTTTAACAAAACAGAATAACCTAGTCTTTTTTTTTTGTAAAAATCTTTCTATGTAAAAATTTTTGTTTGATCTTTAAACATAGAATAAATTAATTAAGTATCTTTATGCCAATGTTTTATCTTGTTTTTAAAAAGTTGAAAAAATATTTTGTCAATAAAAACTGTTTTTTTCCAATTATTATTTAAGTGTTTTTTGGCTTATTCTATACGTTTTTACTTATGCTTTTTAGTCAGCATTAAAGTTGTTTTAAGAAAACTTTTTTTATAATTAAGATTGAATAAATGGTTTTGAATAATAATAAAAGAAATATTTATTCCTTTTTTAGCTAACTTTATTGCTAAATATTTAAATAAAACTGAAGAATCTCTATGAATAATCTGTTCTAATACTTTTTATAATCTTTTTTGACCAATCATTTCGATTCATATGCTTTATTGTTCTTTTTTTTTGAGTTTTTAAGGATATTATAGATTGTAAAAAAGGGTATATTTATTTTATTCTGTATTTTTTTAATTTTTTGTATTTCTTATTTCCAAAAATATAATATGACTTGTTATTGCATTTTTTGCTTTAAAATTAGTATTTCAAAAACAAATTTAAAAAAACTATTAATTAATATATAAGAAAATATTTTTAAAGTTCAGCCACTTATCTAATATTCTGTTTCTATTTTTACTATCATAAAACTTACCAAAAATGATTAAACCAAATGCAATCTTAGTAGATTCATATTTTTCCAATTTTTTTCTTATTAAACTATAAGATAAATTGATTAAGTATCTTTATACTAATATTTTATCATGTTTTAAAAAAGTTGAAAAGATGTTTTGTTAATAAAAACTGTTTTTTTTTCAATCATTATTTAAGTGTTTTTGGCTTATTCTACACATTTTTGTTTATGTTTTTTGATTAGTATTGAAAGTATTCTAAAAAGACTTTTTTATAATTAAAATTAAATAAATGGTTTTAAATAATAATATAAGAAACATTTGTTTTTTTTTAACCAATTTTATTGGTAAATATTTTGATAAAACTTAAATATTTTTATGAATAATCTGTCTTAATATTTTTAAACCATTTTTATAATTTTTCTTGACTGATTATTACTATTTATATGCTTTATTGTTCCTTTTTTTTGAGTTGTTTAAGGATATTATAGATTGTAAAAAAATGTATATTTGTTTTATTTTGTATTTTTTTTATTTTTCTAAAAATGTAATGCAACTTGCTATTGTGTTTTTCGCTTTGAAGTTGGTATTTTAAAAACAAGTTTTAAAAAAAACTATTAGTTAATACACAAAAAAAAATTTTAAAACTCTCTTATTTATCTAAAATTTTTTTTTTATTTTTACCATCACAAAACTTATCGAAAATAGTTAAATCAAATGCAATCTTAAAAAATTTATATTTTTTCAATTTTTTTTTACCAAACTATATACTGTTTATTTTTTTGATCAAGTCTATTTTAAAGAAAATTTAAGACCAAAAATAATTATATTAATTAATTAATATTTTTAGTCAATTTTTTCTTGAGATTAAAGTTTTAAATTAATAAGTTTAAAATTTAGAAATTAAGAATAAAAAAAGCTATTAAACAGCATCTGTTTTTGATGTTTTTTTAAGTAATTCAGACTTTTTATTCCAAACACCAATTCTTATCATGGCTTAAGATAGAACAAATTTATTATTATTTTTTAAGACATACAGACTGTTTTAAATTACCAAAAATATAAGTATTTTATTTTTGTTTAAAAAAGATTTTCAAGATTTAATAAAATAACTTAAAAACTTTAAAGAATTTTTTGCTATATAGTTTATTCAAAAAACTGTTAATAAAGCCACACAACAGATTATTTAATAGTTTTTTAAAAATACTAACCAAAATATAATTTTTTTTACCGTCAGATTTGAAAAAAAAATTTGTATTGAAATATTAATATCTAAATGGAGAATAAAACTGGAAAAAAAGTACAAGATTTAAAAAAAGTGATTATTAAAAGCACAAAGATAGATCAAAGTTTTGATCAACCACAGTATAGATTGGCCAATTCTTCAGCAAAATTGGTGAATTTTCTATGTGATTCGAAAGATTAAGCAGATATTAAGCGTCTTTGTAACTCGGTTTAGCGATGCCATTTTGCTGACAATTCAAGCAGATAATTTCTCTTTAATTAAATTTCCAAGATTATGTATTGAAATTTTTTCTAATTTAGGGCACTCAAAGAATTAGTGTAAATTTGTAGTTTTCTCACTTTCACCTAGATAATTAAAGAGAAAAACCTCGAAACATCAAGTATTCGAAGCGAATTGAGCTTCTTAGTGATAAGGTTGACCTGTTTTTCGCTCAATAAGAGGTGAATTATAGTCTTAAGGGTAAAACCACTCTCTCAAGAAAATTGATGAAATACAAAATGAACTTATTAAGTAAAGCAAGTATGAATAACTTCATATAAATCAATAATCGAAATTTGAAGAACGTTTTGGAAACACTTTTTGATGACTTAGAGAATATTTACTTGTAATTTAAACTTATTCTGTGTAATATTCTTTGGATTATTTCTATTTTAGCTTGAACTTGTGGTTTGAAAACCTTGTTAGAGGGTTGGAACAAAACAAAAACTTTTTGTCAAAAAAGGAAGGAACTTAAACAAAAGCTCGGTATTATTGAACGAAAACGATACTAAATAATGTCTATCGAAGAAATCATTAAAGAATTAACGGATATTGTGAAATCTTTTCGTGATATCTGGAGCTATTTCGCAAACCAATTTCTGTAGAATTTTCAATGCAATGGAAGACGTTTTGAGATTTAGCTAAGGTGTTATTGAAGGAATTGTGGATGAAATTTTCTCGCTTAATTTTAGGTAGATTATTAAAAAAATCAATTGCATGATCTTAATCTATATACTGTGATTGTTGCTCAAGGGTAGCGGTTAATATCATGTGAATATAAGGTTTAAAACCTAATTTCTCTATTATTTATGTGAATTTGATTTTAGTAAAAAACAACTATGTAAAAAAAGTAGTCAATAAAAAAAATATTTATTCTTTTATGATTTGTTGAGATTTTTGTTTTCATTATCAAAAATATATACTTTGGAGAAATTATATTTTTAACCCAAAAAAATTTGGTTTTGCAATAAGTTATATGAAGAATTAATACTGGCTTAAAATTCTAATTAATTTTTCAGATGTAATGAAAAATATTTTTTTACATATTTAGAAGTTTCAATTGAAATACCAATATTACTATCAACTGGTAGTGTATGCTCAAGGGATGGTTAAGTTTTCACTAAATCTTTAATTTTATTATTAAATCTTGGTTTCAAGATACATTCACTGTAGGTCCAAATTTAGAATATTTAAATGAGAAATTAGCCTAATTAATTTGATAAGAGAAGTGATTCGAAAGTTTACAGTTGGAGCATCCAAACTTAGTTTAAAGAAAAACAGAGAGCTAGCAAAAACAAAAATTAAAAACAGCCGCTAATAAAAGGTTTCTATTCTAAATTATAATAACCAAAAATTTTTTAATAAAAAAAATTATTATTAAGAATAATCGCATACAATTATGAGAAGATAAATAACTTAATTTCGAAAAAGTGTACAAAGGTTTGTATTCATTATATTTACAGATCGAAATAAGAAACTAATATTTCTTTAATTATTTATAAAGTTTATCTTAAGAAATATTTTCCAAAGTTAAATTAAAAGTTATAAAGAGCTGTTTTTGTAATTTTTTCAAACCCCAATATTAATATTTAACTCTAAAATTCAAGGGATAAAAGATAACTATATTAGTTATGTTGGATTTAATATTAAATTTTAAGTTAAAAGCATAAAGATAAGATTTGTTTTAGCATTGAATTACGTTTATCTCTGATACCTATATTGATTTCATTTAAAGCCTTAATACAGTATCTAAGTAAATTTATGATATTTAGCCTAACATTCAAGAAACAGTGTTAATACTTTTATCCAAAGATAAAATCACAATTGATTAATACAAGCAGATCATATTTTTTTGCTTTCACAAAGCCTAAATCGTGTTATTTGTTACTGTTATTATTGTTATTATTGTTCTACAAATAAATTGAATAACTCGTTTAGGCAAAATGACAATGAGATAATGGGAAACTTGTTTGGGGTCTTTGTGTATTATAGCTACTTAAATTTGTTCATAGTTAAACCTATTTAGTATGATTTGTAGCTTCTCGAAGTCTGATGAATAAGGTTAATAGATTAATTTTTTACACTATGCTAAAATAGAAGAAACAACATAAATAAGAATTCGCCTTTAGACAAATAACTTTCTAAACGTTCTATCAAATAAACCTTTAAAGAAACCCTCTTTCGAATAATAACTTATTCCCTTTTTATCCTTCTTTATCCTTTGTTCTTTATCCACATCATGGAAAACAAAGAAATTAAAAGAACACGTCCATATGCTCATGATTGCAACGTGAATTTTGTCAAGATTCTATTAAATACAATTGGAATAATTATTGTAATGCATGCCAGTTCATATTTTTTACCATATATATACAGTAAAGCTCCTCCAACTTTTTGTCAACTTCTTTGGCAGTAGGACGATTCTCAAGATTAGCATCCCAACGCTTTTCAGATATTTTGGCAATACAAGATGGAATAAGGAGATGTTGGGGTAACAAAACAAGAAAATTCAAATGTCTGATCACAATTAAATCTATTAATAATTGTCTAATATATAATAAATATTAAAAGAAATAAGTGTTAAAAATTAACACAAGCATAAAGTACATATTAAATTTTATTTATTACATTTGGCAAATAGACTAAATTCCTTTATAAAAAAAAAGTAAATTAAAATAAAATTTTTAATATACTTTATAAATAATTAAATCAATGAGTCAAAACACAATGAATTTCTACCGTTGTCATTGTTGCGACATTATTTTAATATGTCTTTATATAGTTTCTGATTCTGTCAACTGTATCATTTGAGACTCTTTGTCTGTTGTTACCAGTAAGAAAAAACAGCAACAAAGTAATAATAATAATAATAACTATTATCATGTATCGCGTTCATAAATTTTTGGCAGCTACATATTTACTTGGTATTTTATAATGATTTTAGCAATTTATATTCCTCTAAAACTATTCCCCAAAAATTTTTGACCTTTTTTTTAATTTTCCTTCAGAAGTTGGAAAATATTATCCTTAATAAATTCTGGAGTAAGATTACTTCTATTCTAGACCCGCTACCTTTTCCAATTAATTCTTGAATCTCGTAAAGATGTTCGTTGAGCATTTCAACATACATTTCGACATTCATTGTTTGCGAGAAATAATATAACCTAATCTTGACTTTTACAGAGCGATCTTTCGGGATTGGCTGAACGGATTTTTTTTTTGTGAAAAGAGGTGTTTTTGCGCCCAACCTATTTAGGCTTGCTAATTAGTTTGTTTTATAAAAACTTTCCTATAGATAATGTAAGAGAAGAAATTCCCTTAATATATATTAGACCGAATTTAGTTTAGAGAGAAATTGAGAAACTTTTTTGCTAAATCATTTTTATCATTATTGTTGTTGTTGCTGTTATTCTACAAATTAGACTTTGTTTGGCGTAATTTGTGCCCTATAGCTACTTAAATTTATTCATAGTTAACCTGTTTAGTAATGCCATTTTTTAAAGGTTAAATTGATTTATTAAATTATGTGAACAATATAAATAGGAACGCCGCCTTTAAGATTTACTTTCTAAACGTACTACCTAATAAAGCTTTAAAAAATCCCTCTTCGAATATTATTTTTTTCACATTTATTACCTTATCCGCACTTATCTACATCATGAGACACAAAGAAATTAAAAGAACTCGTCCAGAGACTCATGATTGCAACCTATGCTCACACTGTCAAGAGTGCATTAAAAAAAATGGCCCTAATTCTTGTAGAGCATGCTGGTTCATATTTTTTGAAACACTTTACCGCAACTTTTCAAGCGGCAATAAAGCAGTTGATGAAATAATTAAGAATCCAATCTATATTCGACCTGATAATTGTAAAAATAGATTGGTTTACTATGAATGGATTCCATGGGAGGGTCTGTCGAATATCAACGAAATTGCTAGAGGAGGGTTCGGCATAATTTATAAAGCAACCCTAATTGATGGATTCATTGATAAATATACCATAAAACACCATGGTGGAATGGAATATAAAAGAGAAAGAACTGATAATAAGGGACAAAAGATTGATGAACTAGCAATAAAAATCATAAAAAGGAACAGCTCAGAAGTGATTAAAGAGGTAAACAAACTATTATTATTTATATTTATATTTAATTCATATTTGCCTATTATTTATTTACTGTATATTATTGTCTATTTATTTATATTATCTATTATTCGATTTATCATATTATCTATTTGCTTTTATACATTGTTAATAGTTAAATATTCAAAGACCTATGTATAATCACAGGGGTCCGCATTCAAACATTGGTATCACGTCAATATGGGGGATTACGCAAAAAGCTGAAACATTCGAGTATGGAATTGTGATGGAGTTTGCTAAACATGGAGACATGCGAAAATATTTATCAAAAAATTTTCATTCTACGAGTTGGGATGATAAATTACGTATCGCACGTCATATAGCTTTTGGACTTGATAATATTCATTCTTCTGATATGGTTCATCGTAATCTACACTCGGGCAACATTTTACAACTGAGGAATGATTATATAAATATTGGAGACCTTGGATTATGTCAACCAGTAAGCCATGAAGGAAAAACAACAGGAAAAGCAAAAAAGAAAAAAATTATTTATGGAGTGATTCCATACATTTCACCAGAAGTTTTAAGAGGAGAAAAGTTTACAACAGCTGGTGATATTTATAGTTTTAGCATGTTATTATGGGAATTAGCAACAGGAAAGCCACCCTTTCATGATCTTCCTCATGACCTCGATCTCATATTTGACATTGTTTTTAATAGTATGAGACCTGTGATTACTTCTCCCCTTATTCCACCTTCAATTGCCGAAATAATTGAAATGTGTTGGGATGTTAAGCCTAATAATCGTCCTACTGCGAAAGAAGTTAGACAGAAGTTGGGTGAAATTTCACATGGGAATTTCGAGTTTTTAGAATCAGATAAATATGTAAAAGAAATGGTAAAAAACGACTCGGAAACAACAACTCCAATGCACATTCATCCAGGAGCAGTTTATAAAAGTCGTGCTTTAAGTTGGCAAAGGATTGAAGAATCAAAAGGTTAGTTCATACAAGTTATAAGTTATAAGCTTTTCAATTGATGAATCTATTAAGTAAATTAATATGCTAACTTTCTTTTATTGGAATTTTCAAATAGACTTTATCTACCTTCCGTAAAGTAGTATTTTTTTTATATTAATCTGATAGATGATCAATGTGATAAAATGCCTTTTCTACTCATTATTTATTTAAAAATTATTATTAAGTTTTAATATAATAAAGTATTTAGACTTTATTTTTCACGTATTTCAAAAACATTAATTAAATTTTAAATTGTTTTATCATCATAAACGAGTGGAGTCCCACCATTATATAAACGTGACAAGCCGCTCTGATAAATTTTACCTATTCAATTTTCAATTCTTTGAATATATTCTTTAATAAAAACTTATAAATAAAAGAATTTAAATTATTGCTTGAAGATTAAATTAAAATTATCTAATATGTTAATATAATATTTATATTGAATCATTTTCTTCTTAGCTTTAGAAATGTCGTGTTCATCAGCATTAACATTGTGATTTTAATATTGCAAAATGCCAATGTTATTTTCATGTGATTTGATTAATTTAAAGTCGAGCATTAACCCTCTATGAAATTAAAATTAAACCCCCTTTAGAATCTTAGTCATTAATCCTTTTAAAAATAAATCTTTGAATCAAAAGATTTTAAAAATCAAAAGTGCGGAAGGCGCCGACTCGACAACAAATTATTCAACAACAACGACAATGACAAAAAACAACGCGAATTTATCCAGGAGCGGTTTATACAAGTCGTGTTTTAAGTTTGCAAATGATAGATTTTTCAACAGGTTAGTTTATCTATTTTTATATTGATTATTTCATTGCTTTAATTAATAATATACAGGATATTAAAAATCTACATCAATTTATAAAAAATTTAAGAAATTACATTAATCAG
>JAAOMT010000021.1:45405-67212 GCA_016748015.1 Geosiphon pyriformis | reverse complement strand
TAGGAACAGGAAGACGGTGATTCAATAAATCTAATAGACATGACGGTTGATGATGATGATGATGATGATGATAATGATGATGATGATGATGATGATGATGATATGACAACAAATAGTGATCAATGGTTTGAGCATCGATTGCCTGTCAAGCTTGTCATCAGTGAACCTCTGGAGGTAGCGAAAAGCACCGGCCCATGCTATTATTGGCGAGATGTTGACTTCAGAATTATCGATCATAATACATCTCGTACGAAAAGTGGTTTTGTATGTATTCTAAAGCTCCGACTTTTCGGTATTTAATTAAACTCAGATATTTCCAATCTTTGAATTTATTTATTTATCTAGATGGTTGATTATGTGCGATTGAAACCATGTCTCAAACCACTCAAGTCGGACGAGAATGATCAAGAGGGCGGCAACAGTGGTAAAATATCTTGGTCGAGCCCAATGGGCATTTTTAATAAATTTTTTACGAAATAATTTATATTAATCAACCTTCCACTATCACCTCATTAATTTATTTGTTGAAAAGCATTCCCATTGTTATAAACCATTGTTATTTAGTTAGATCATTTCCATAATTTATTGAAACTAGCGCTGATCCTTAGATTGTTGTGTATAATTGAATAAATTCAATACAGGAAGGCTTTGATATTTGTATTTAATCTACATTGCAGTAAAATTGTATTAAAAAATACGCCTAAGATAAATCAAATACAATTTAATTGTTGAAGTTAAGTTTTCATTAACTAATTAATCGTAATAATTTTAAGATTTTCATCTTATCAATAGATTTTGTTATCAAGATTTTAACGGATGCGTTTTGGTGAATAGCTGTTTGAATTTGATTCTTGTTAAAAACAATTTCTTGCCGATTTAGTTAATTTTATATATTTCAAAATCATTCACAAAAGAATTTGAGTATTATTTAGCTTTAGAATTAATTAGTAAAATATTAAACTTTAGGCATTTGATTATCAGTAATTCAAATTTTTTATCAAAATACAAACCTTTAAAAAATAATCTTTAATATAAAAAAACTTGTATTAAATTTGCCTTTTGAAATGACTTTTGAAAACTTGAATTTAATTAGAACTCGCTTATTAGGGATTTTCTTAGCAGTAGACTAAAAACCTTTGATTATTTTTTATAATGAATAGTAGAGAAGGCATTTATTAAAGAAATAATTGATAAATAATAGCCAAGACCAAACCACCTGGAAAACTTTCTTGAAAAAAACTTGTTTTGCTAGAGTTTTTCAGTTAAAAAAAGGTCCGTGGATAGTTTTGCTCTCTTTTCTCTTAACCGTTTTAGTTCCAAGTAGATTTTTTAAGTTATACCCCCTCTTTATGAAAAAAGATTTTCCGGACATCCCGATTACCCTCTTTTTCATCAGTTCAGTAAGAAACTCTGTTTAGTCTACTTCACCCATTACTGGCTGCGAATCAATATCTTATTAGATTTATCACATTTTTGCTTTTGATTCATGTTCAGCTATTTTTAATAAGTTGTGATCGAAGGTGTGTCGAACTTTTTCTTATGATAGTTATTTTTTTCATTTTTTCTAGTCATCATTTAAAACGTAAAAAACTTTTCTTTATTGAGCAACAGAACCATAATCATACAAAAGGATATAAAAGCCTTAAAGGGGAGAGGCAGAAGAAAAAAAAAGCAAAGGGTGAAAAAAATTTTGTTGACAAAAGCTACTGTAGAAAACGAAAAATAAAGTATATGCCTAAAATAAAAATTTCAAGTAATTGGTGGGGCTGTTAATTTTTAGCGTCCTATTAATAGCATCGAAGAAGAGTAATTTCAATTGATTTTTCCTAACCGTCAAGATATTAAATTTATCCAAAGAATGCAGACAAAAAAACCCTTAATGGTATTCATAGAACGCTCTTGTATGATGCGTCATGAGATGAAAGGATGTATAACAACCAACATTATCCTACAAAAAAGATGCCAATGTTATTATTATAAACAGATAAGTATTCGACATCCCAGTGGGGACCGCTGTGAGAATTAGGATTCTGTGGATCACGTCCTGTCGGAACCCAAACA
Organism: Geosiphon pyriformis; assembly: GCA_016748015.1. Taxonomy (NCBI): domain Eukaryota; kingdom Fungi; phylum Glomeromycota; class Glomeromycetes; order Archaeosporales; family Geosiphonaceae; genus Geosiphon; species Geosiphon pyriformis. Next base: position 65,151 of record JAAOMT010000021.1, on the reverse strand, counting down.
CTCCTGTCTTTGTAGGGATATTATTTTTCGTGACTTCTGGGAGCCTTCTTCAACTTGCCATCCCAATTCCTAGGCGGTTCATAGCCGTGTTCTTTATCTGGCATGCCTGGTTCTTTAATCTTTAGCATGAATTATACCAGCAGAGTGAATTTGATAAAGACCAATACACATAACTCTAATTTGTGAGACCAATTCATAGAATGAAAATTTGTTGTTAAATATTTCCGCATGTCACCATATTCGGCAAATTTCATCAATATCTCATCACAATTCAAACCTTTAGATGAATATAGGTTGCTTTATAAATTATCATTTCCTACTTAATCTTATTACATGTATTAGCCTTACTGAAATTGCTTAACTATGATTAAGATAATTGCCTATTTTTACGTCTAAAATTTAGTTTTCGTCTAAAGCATAAAAAGTACCGTGCTACCAAAAATTAATTAAAAAAATGAAGCTCTGCTAGTTATATAATCTTAAAATAATCAAAGAAATTTTTTAAAAAAAAGGATAATGCTAGAAAATTCAAATCAAAGATCATTGTTAATAAAGACTCGATTTTTCATTAAAAGAATGAAATTGATGGATGCATAATCTATTTTTTATTTTAATATTCATAAAAAACAATGAAGATTTTATTCGAGTAATTTTTTTAATCAAAGTCAAATAATTTTCTCTTAAATTTATTTAGAATAAGAATTTTTGTTTATTAAAATTTCTGCATAATATTATATTTTAGCTTTTTATTAATTTATGTTTTTAATTTATTTTATTTCAAAAAATTTAAATAAATAATATAAATAATTTTTTAATATAATTAAGATTTAATTTATACACTTAATATAATGAAACATATCATCATTAATAGATTCCTTGAGAATATTTAAAAAATATCAGCAAAATGAGTAAAGGGAGTTAGCAGTATATATATATATATATTAATAGATTAATTGATTTAAGAAGTATAAAATATCATGGTTTATTTTAATTGAGATTAATTGGGTTTTTATAAAAAGAATTTCTTAATTTTTTGTCTGCTTGAATTTGGGTTATTAAAAGTTTGGAAAGTCGCTAGCATTGAATTAAAAATTAAATACAATTTTATTCAGGAAATATCCTGTTAATTAAAGAACAAGTATAAAATAGGGATAAATAAAATATACAATATAAATTATTTTATAAATGTATTTGAAATGATAATTTTAATTAAATCAAATTTTTTAAATTAAATTATATTATGCTTAAAAAAAATATAACAATTTTACTTTATTTAATTATTAAAAATTGAAATTTTATTTTTTGCATTAAATCTTTTAATCTGAGTTTTGAATTTGAAATGAATACAAGATATAGAGTTTTGCAAAAAATTTATCCAAGATCATAATATTTCTAAGTTCAATTTTTGAATTTCATATATTTCAAGTGATTAATATCTCTTTTCTCGCATGATAATGTGCTTTTCTAATAATGAGGAAAAATTTCAAAGTACCAATCAAAATTGTCTTCAGATTATGTTTAAAATGATTTAATGAAAAATAATTATTAACTATTAAATAAAAATATATTTAATTCGGATAGAATAAACTAAATGAAATGCATTCATTTTTTATAAAAGTGTTTGCTAAAACAATATTTCAAAAAGTTATTGCAAATTTATCAAAGATTCCTTAATAGCCCTATTGTCTTTTACTATTGTTAATTTAAAAATAGAATTAGCAAAGGCCATTGTTTAAGTTTCAAAAAGGCTTATTTGAGTGTCGGTCTTGTCCAATCTTTAAAATAATATATGAGGTTAAGTTACACTCTTAGTATTCATCGTCAGGAAGATATGTTGTGTAAGTTAACTTTGCATTGATTAATCTTATCCGGTCAAATCTTGAATAAGAAAATATTAAAACAATATTAATTTTAATGCTAAAAATTTTTCAGAAATCTAGATTTATGTAAAATATTTGGGAATGAAAAAGTTTAGCATTAAATAGTTTTACAATGTGTTTTAAGTTATAAATGATTTTATTATTTATAATAAATTAAACGGTTAAATATTGTCTATTTCTGTTTTTTCATTCTTTTTGAAGGCTGACTCGACTTTCAGATCAATTACGCAAAAATTTAGAACAGTCTGGAATTTCCTTTATAGACCGGTACCTCGTGACAAATTTTTTTTTTTCAATTTTTAAATAAAAATATAAATTATTTTGTAATGTTTTATTATTTAAATGTTAGCCTTGTCTTTATTAAAAATCAATAAATTACTATTTTTAGAAGTTGAAAGGTTATTTTTAGAATTTTTTCTTATTTAAACCAAGATACACAAATTCTAAGAGTTTTTTTCTATGGCTTGATTTTGCTTCTTATCTTACCATTTTTACAAATTAAAAACAAAAATAACAATAAATTAACCACACTAATTTTCTAAAGTTTTAGCCTGATTATTGACATATAAATGTTAAAATGTGTAAAATTAAAATCGATATTGATTTAAAATAATTGATTTAGGTTAAAAAATTATCCGTTGGTATTGGAATTTTAGAAATTAAACACCGATCTCTGATCACTTTTATCTAATAATAAGAATAAAAAACAGATTAACAATGAATTATATTTATCTTTAAATTTGGTTAGATTCTTACCTTCGGGTAAATAGATAGAATCTTTTAAATTAAAGAATTCACAGATTAATTGTAAGTGTTAAATATTGAATAAATTAACCAATCAATTTAAGCCTTTTCTAAGTTAAATGAACAAACCTGTTGAAAAATCAACAATTTGCGCAGTTAAAAGACGACTTGTATAAATTGCACCTGGATGAATATTTGTTGTTGCAGATTCGTTTAAGGATTTTGTTTTCATGTCTTGTTTGATATAATTTTTAAGACGTTGAATAGTTCCTCCAAAAGGTTTTGTTGTCGGGTGGTTGTCTTTCGTACTTTTTTTTATGTACTTTTCTGATTCCTTAAATTGTAAAAATTCAGAACTCTCAATTCCAAATGGTTTTAAGTACAAATCTTGGAGTTTATTCAACTTCTTTTCCACTTCTTCAGCAGTAGGACGATTTGATGGATTTATATCCCAACACTTTTCAATAAGTTCAGCAATGCAAGATGGAATAAGGAGGGAAGTAATGTTAGGTCTTTGACCATTTAAAATAGCTATTATAAGGTTTTGATCATGAGAAAAATCATGAAAGGGAGGCATTCCTGTTGCCAATTCCCATAATATCATGGCAAAACTATAAATATCACCAGCTGTCGTAAACTCTTCCCCTCTTAAAACTTCTGGTGGAATGTAGGGAATCACTCCGAATATTCCTTTGTTCCCTCCTGTTCTTGTTTTTGAGTTTAATGTTTCATTGTCTGCTGTTGTTATTGCTGTTTTTGTTCCGGAGTTTATTATTTCTTTATTTGTAGTTTGACATAATCCGAGGTCTCCAATTGCTGTAGTCGATGATTCCGATTGATCATACTGTAGGATGTTGCCGGAGTGTAGGTCACGATGAATCATACCAACAGAATGCATTTCTTTAAGTCCATAAGCTATAGCCCGCGCGATCTCTAATTTAACATCCCAACTCGTAGAATGAAAATTCTTTCTTAAATATTTTCGCAGGTCTCCACCTGAGGCAAAGTTCATCACGGTTCCATACTCAAATGTTTCAGGGTTTTGTGTAATTCCTATTAGATGAGATATATATGCTGACATGTAACCACTCTCTATGAACATAGTTCTTTCAATATTTAACTGTTAATTAAATTAATTAATTAATATCTAAATAAGAATTGAACGAACTTTCAGATGAATATAAATAATAAGAAAAAAATAATTTGATTACCTCTTTGAATACTTCTTCATCATTCTGTAAAGACGTCTTCACAAATTTTATTGCTACTTCCTTACCGTCTATATATTTAATTCTTTTATATTCCATTGCACCATGATGTTTTATACTAGTTGAATCAATCCTTCCATCAATCCATGTTGCTTTATAAATTGCGCCAAACCCTCCTTCACCAATTTTGCTTATATTCTTTAAACGATCCCATGGAATCCAATTATAATAATTGACTCTACCATACTTATCTTTTTTATCAATAGGCGGAATATAAATTGGATTCTTAATGATTTCATCAACTAATTTATTTCCGCTTGAAAAGTCCTTGTAAAATTTCTTAAAAAATATGAATTGGCACGCTCTACACTTATTACTTGGATCATTATTACTAATGCTCTTTTGACATATTTCACACTCGTTGCAATCATGAGTTTCCGGAGGAGTTCTTTTATTTAAAAGATTTTCCATGATGCAGATAAAATCTGAGTAACTATTATGAGAATGTGAATTTATTAATGAATTTTGAAAAGAAGTGTTTCTTTTTGAAAGCATTTATATGTAACAATATTTCAAAGGCTGAACTCTTAAACACGTGTTTATTACGTATAAGCCGACTTTTGAATGCATACACTATTAAATTTATCTAATTTATATCGGGATCTAACTAAAAAAATGACTGTTTAATCCATTTCAGCTTTATCACGAACAATCAAACATATTGTGTGAAAAATCAGCCGGATTTCAACAGGTTTTTTTCCAAGAACTCATGTTATGTTATGAAATTATTTGATTATGAAGAAAATATCTCTATAATTTAATTTCAAGTCTGCTGTTGCAAAATATCTTTAAAACAATCCCGTCCAATTCATTCAAATCTTTTAATATTAAAAATCTATTATCTATTATCAAGATAATGATTTCTTAGATTTTTATCGATATAAAAAAAACAATCTAGTATAATAATCTTGCCAGCATATAATAGTGATCGCTTTTCAACTTTTTAAAAAATTATTATAGTATTAATAATAATTAAATAAGTTTCAAAAGATTCAAATTATTTTGGACGTTTTTAAAAAATTTTAAATAACTAAAAGAAATTATAAAATAAAAACTCATTACCAGAATAATCAATTATTGATAGTAATAAACTTTGAAAAAAATTTTCACAGCGTTCGGTTTTCCTATGAAAGTTTTGAGTTATTTATAAGCTTTAAAAATCAATATTTATCTTATTGATATTTTGGTCTGTAAGATGATCGAAATAATTCACTTTTATTAATTTTTGCTAATGTGTGTTTAGCGCGCTCATCAGAAAAATTTGTCATGATGGATATGGCTTCAAAGAATTGCATCTTTTACGACAAGAACAAGAAAGAAGAGTTCTTTTTAATTTCGAACAGCATACCCTGGTAATGCAGTTTAATTATTCTTTGAAATATTAAATATTTTTCGTCAATGTTTCAATGTTTTTCTTATAGCTTATTATATCAAAAACAAGAAAAAAAAGCATTGAAACTTCATACACTATTTTTCACAAAAGCTATACGGGTTATTTTAGCAGTTGGAGTGAGATTTCCGTTTGTTATAGGATTCCTTTCTCAGTTAGCTATTACATCTTTGATATGAGTAACATATGTCAAATATTCATAATAAATGACACTAAATTTATTTCATAATGCTTTTAAAGTTTGGAAAAAATTAATTACACAAGGTGGGTTTTCTGTGCAGTGTATTGTCAGTTTTTTTTACAAAAAATAAGTTCATTATACTTTTTATTTTCTTTTAGCATAGAAATAAGTATCATAAAATACTAATAGTATCGCAATTTTTATTGACATGGAACTGAACAATGTTAATAAACCCCTAAGCTTTGATCAATTTCTCTACTTCGATGTTTTTTGTGACTTGTGCTGTAATCATTTACTTCTTTCAATTTTTTTCAAGCATGAAAAAAGACAGGTAATGTAATCCACACCACACATTTAGATAAGTTTAATGCATGTATATACACATTTCTTATAGTTCAAGAAATACAGATTAACGGCGGTATTTTAAACTTGTTTTCTGTCGCATCTTTTGATAACATTGTCGGGGACTTCTTGTAGGTACAGCCTCCGAAATCTTTTGAAGATTTCTGCCAAATCTTTTGACTGCTTCACTTAAATCATGTATTTCTATATTATTCCATTTTCCACTATTGAACTTCCTTTGAACTTTCGGGGAATTGTAATAATTTTTTTTAATTAATTCTAAAGGTCGCCCAGGTATTAATTCTTGAATTTCTTCCCAATTTTCATTGCACTGTCCGCTTTCTCAGCCAATATTTTGAATTCCTCAGACGTCCAATAACCCATTTTACTCCCTGGTGCCAAGTAGCGGATATATTTCTGTCGTATGAGCTTAGGAGGCCTTTGAAGAATATGACTTATTTTTGTCCATTTTTTGCCATGTGTCTGAACTAAATTGCGCAGTTGTTCATCTTCATTTCTAGACCATAGGCCACGTTTTGGTTTCGTTAAATTATCGTAATACCGATTCGCTAAACTTTTAGCACTTCTTTTAGGGAAACAGCCAGTTAAATATATGGATTTCCAATTGATTTTACTATGGATTAAATATTTCTTGGCAGCCAATTGTAGCTCCTCATCCTCTTTAAGTGTCCATTTCTGCACCTTTCTGGTTAATCTATCATCAATAATACTTTCGCCAGCGCTTAAACTGCAAAATTTATTTTGCAGTGCTAGGATTGTTCTTGATTGAAAATATTTCTGAGAAATCAACTTCCAATTTGAACCGTACTTCTTTTGACACTCAATGAGCATTTGTTTTTCTTCCGAAGTCCAGTTCTGACGATGTCTTAACCCAGAAATTTTATGATCTTCTTGGCTAGTAACCACCAGCTAATTCATAGGTGAATAAGATAACTTTTCTATTTATTGAATGCGGATTATTTGCAGTTGCTTACCTCCTTTTTATTTAAATTCAGTTTCATTAAATTTAACCAAATACAAATAGTAAAACCTGTGGTATAATTAGAACGCAATTTGATCGTGACTTGCATAGTTTTGTGATTGAAAAAAAAAATAAGTGATTTGAGTGCGAAATTATTTATATAGATGGCCAACGTGTCAGATCAAGCTAGGAAGATCAGAAAGAAAGAAGTTGAGAAAAATCTTAAGAGATGGAAACTGATGTGCTAAAATATTACTTATATATTTATATTATAAATGCATTGTATTTCGTTTATATTTGAATTTTCAGTTTAAAATATTGTTTTGTAATTCACATCAAGTAAAAAAATCATTCAACGAATAATAGTAAAAAAAAAAAGATAATAAAATACAAATTGATAAACAGTTAATAGTTAAACTTGAATAAAATTTGCAAGTTTTTCTTTATTAAAAATTGAGTTAAAAATGGGATTCTAAAATTTAAATACAAAATATTTCATTGATTAATCAGTGTTTGAATAGATTAATTTTTATAAAATTAATCTATTAAAAATAAACTTTTGAAAAAGCTATGCTTTTTGGGATAATTAATATTATTTTGCTTTATTTAGGTTTTAAATATAATTTTTAATAGCTTAAAATTCTTAAATTATTATAAAATTATTAAACCATAAAAAATAAAAATAATATATATAATAAATTAAAAATGAGGGTTCTGATTATATATTTAAACTTTTTTCTCAAACTACTTTATGAAGCCTACCTTTTTCAAATTTGTCAATAATTTACTGGCAATAAGCTAAAAAGATAAATTATTGATGCTACGCATCTAAATCAGCTGGCTAAGAGGAGCCTAAAACAAGTCGCGAATTTTGAATGTAAAAGAAGGAGTGCTATATTATTAAAAGTATTTGAAAAAAAAGACCCTTTCCTTAAGTGCTATGGAATCTAATAAAAATTTATTGATCAAATCGGATTTTTTTATGGTTTCCCCCATGAAAACTTTCTATATTTTTTATATGATTGGGCTAAACTTTATTTTTGCAGAGATTTTTTTCTCTTTTATTTGAATTTTGGGTGACTGACGCAATGGCGTTTTATCTACTCCAAATACCTTTCTGGGAGTAATCGCTGTATTTGTTCCCAATTCTCACCATGAACTTGAAAAGCCTTAGCTAATTGATGAAACTCTTCGTTTGTCCCATCGACTCCTTTTAATCCCAGGTGCCAAGCAGTTATTGTAATGTGATTGAATTGAGCGAGGGAGTCTTTGAATAATATGACTTATTTCTGTCCATTTTTTTCCATGGCTCTGTACTAAATTCAAAAGTTTTTCATCTTCTTCCTTGGTCCATGGACCACGTTTTGGTTGCGCTAAAACATTGCGATACCGAATGCGTAAGTCTTTACTATTTCTTCCAGGAAAACGTCCATTTAATAAAATAGCCTTCCAATCAACTTTTTTATTCAATGAATATTGTGCAACAGCTATATACAGCTCTTTATCCTCTTCCGGTGTCCACTTTTTTGACTTTACGGTATGTTTCTGATTAATAATTTCTCCATTAGCTTTTAAGTCATGCCATTTATATTTGAGAGATTTAGCTGTTCTTAATGGAAAGTGCTTTTGTGAAATTAATTTCCATTTTGAGCCGAAAATTTTATATGCCTCAAGAAGAGCTTTACTTTCTTCAAGGCTCCATCTTGAATATTTTGGGGAAGAAATTTCATAAACGTTTGATAAAGTATTGTTTGTATTTCCTAGTATTTCGGGGAATTGCCGGCTAATAGTAAAGATTAAAATTAGATGAAATTCAAAATTGGTTAAAATTTGTAGCGGCTTACTTTAATCTCCTTAAAGTCAACCATATGCAAAGGGCGAGACCTATTGTATTACTAGTTTGCGGTTTTAACATAAGATTATTATTGGAAACTATTTTTTTTTCCAATCTCTGTTTATATATGTAAACATGTGGCCGATCATCAAACGCCACCTGCAAGTTGAAAAACTTTAAATAGTTTATTAGTTAATATACTACTTAAATAATGCACATATGATAACTTAACTTTAATCTCTTTCGTTTTATCTTTGAATATCAATATTAATTTCATAAAATAATGCTTCAACAAATTTTAAGCAAGCGTTTAACTTTGTTCAAAAATGCTACAAAAATTTTGAACACAAAATGCAATAATTTAAAAAGATTTTTATGTTGAAAATCTTTAATACTCAAATTATATTATATAATAAAAATATTTATTAACATTGCAAAAACCCAAAAATCAACAGAAATTACATATAAATACGAAAATTAATTTTTTAAATATTAATAAAATAGAATCTATATAATTATTAAATTAATTTAAACTTTAATGAATTTAATTCCAATTAACTGTTTATTCTAAATCTAAGAGCTTTAAATAGATGCTGGTTTGTTTTCAATATTATAATTCTTCTTTGCAAATATTTACTTTGAAAATATTAACCACTTGGTTTTATAATCTATATAATAATTAATTTATAATTTATAAATTATATAAAACCTATACTTTTTAAAAATCCTATGATAGTTTGTTCCTTTTATTATAATATAAAATAGCTATTATTCAGAAGTAGAAAGTTAAAATCATCGATTATAATAAATCTCTTGAGAGTCGTCTAAATACAATAGATAGCAAACCAAGCGTTAAAAAATTGTGATTAAACATATTGAAAATTTAACCTTCAGTTCTTACCTTTAGGAAGATAAACCGGTCCTTTCAATTTGGAATTATGAAATTATTTTAGGTATAAATTTTAATTAGGAATAATTGTTAAATAAATATATTAACAAACCTGTTGAAAAATTAACCATTTGAGCAGTTAAAAGACGACTCGTATAAACTGCTCCTGGATTAATATTCATTAGAGACTTGGTTTTAAAATTATTTATCTCGTTGCGTTTAAAGAATTTTTTTAGGGGTCGAATAATTTTGGAAAATTTTGTTAAAGATTTTTTGGTCCCGTCGCGTTCTATAGTTCCTTTTCTGTAGTTATCTGATTCCTCAAACCAATCGCTATATAAGTTCCTAATTTCTTCCAAATTTTTGATAACTTCTTCAGCAGTAGGACGATTCATAGGATTATCATCCCAACACTTTTCAATGAGTTTAGCGTAATAAGATGGAATAAGAGAGGATGTGATTTCAGGTCTGGCACCGTTTAAAATGTTCATTATAAGGATTTGGTCATGAGAACGATCATAAAAGGGAGGCTTTCCTGTTGCCAATTCCCATAATATCATCCCATAACTATAAATATCACCAGCCGTTGTAAACTTTTATCCTCTTAAAACTTCTGGTGGAATATATGGAATCACTCCATAAATCTTTTTTTCCTCTGTTGTTGTTGCTTCATGGTTTGTAGGTTGACATAATCCGAGGTCTCCAATATTTACCCAGTTTTCATCTAATTGTAGGATGTTGCCCGAGTGTAAATCACGATGAACCATACCAGCTGAATGAATTTCTGAAAGTCCACAAGCAACATACTGTGCTATTTGTAATTTATCAAACCAATTTGTAGAATAAAATTTTTTTGATAAATACTTCCGCAGATCTCCATGTTTGGCAAACTCCATCACAATTCCATATTCAAGTGTTTGAGTGTTTTGTGTAAGTCCTAATATTGTAGAGATAAATGATAGACGTCTACCCTTAATAAACATAGCTCTTTGAATATTTAACTATCAAAGGTAAAAGAATGATAAATACTTAATTGAATTAATTTTATTTAAGTAATAAATAAGCATTGAACCTACTTCTTTAAAGATTTCATCACTGTTCTGCAAAGATATGTTCATAAATTTGATTGCAACTTCTATCTCTCCCCATTTTTTATATTCCATTTCACCATGATGTTTTATACTTCTATCATTAATGAATCCATTTATTACTGTTGCCCTATAAATTGTCCCGAATCCTCCTCTACCAATTTTGTTGACATTCTTGAAATTTTCCCATGAGATATATTCATAATAGTTTAAACTTCCAACTTTCATATCATTTGAATTAGTAGATCATATTAATTTAGTTTATATATATTTTTTATACACTCTATATGCAGGAAGACATTGTCAGTTATTATGTAATTTCAACCTTAAATATTTAATAGGTTTCTACATGTTTTGGATAAAATACCATTTTCTTTATTCAACAAAAGATCTTTCCGGAATTAATTGTAGTATTTGATCCCAATCCTCACTATGATTTTAGCCAATTATTAGCTCTTTGTCTATCGGCACTCTTTAACCCTAGGTGTCAATTGAGTATTGAGTGTGATTATTGTAGTGCGATTTAAAGCAAACTAGCGGTCGTTTTAAGGATATAGCTTATTTTTTGCCACGGATCTAAGTGTGTTCTTTGCTTGCACGGTCCATGGCCACTAATACCGCGTAAATAAATTTTTATTACCTTTTCCACCTAATAAGATTGTTTTTCAATTAGCATAATAAAGTTTTATAAAGCGAAGATTTTTAGAAAAGTTCTACATTTCTCCAGCAACGCGCTTGCAGATATAAATGAAACCTTCCTTTATATTTTCGCTATTAGGTGAGTGAAGTATGGAGTACCACAAAATTAAGAGATTTTCATCGCAATTAAGATGCTAAGAGCTTTGATTTTGCTTAAATTGAAATTGTGTAATGTGCTTATAAGAAAATAGGTCATTTGAAGCAATTTTATTCAAACTAATTAATGAAACCTTTTTGAACTAAGTTTTTAAATATTATAATAATTTTTCATTACTTATATAAACATTTTAAATAAATGTCAATAATAATAAAAATGATTTTGTTAAAAGTCAGTTTCTTGTATTATCTTAAGCTAGTCGTTTTTTAGTCTAAATGTTTCTTTCTATGAAAAAACATAAATTATCTTTCAAATTCGATCATATTCTTATTTGGTGTTGCTTAACAAAATTTTGTTCTTTAACGTTAACAATTTGAATAATTATGAAATTTCCACTCTGTGAAAAAAAAATTTAAATTTAAAAGATATTGGGAGAATGAAGAGAATTTTCGCGCATAAGAAATTCTAAATCGAAGTTTGTTAGAAGTATGGTTTTAAATGATTGAACCCTTGAGTAAAAATAAAAAAACTTTTAAACTTAAGATGAAAAGAGGAATATTATTCACATAAACTTATTAAAACTTATATCTATCAAAACATCTTTACAGTTCAATATGGAATATTTTTGCTCAATAAATTTTATTCATTTAAGTAAACTAATCTTCAATTGATCAAAAGCGACGAAAATTTTTATACAAGTTTTATTGAAGATGATTAATTATTAGCTTGGAAAGGATCACTGCAAGTGGCGTTGACAGAGAACAAAGAATTTATTTGCTTTTAGCACAACAAGATGATCGGCCATATGTTTACAGATATAAACAGAGATTAGAAAAAAAAAAAATTTCTAATATCTTGAGTTACAATAATCTTATGTTAAAACCGCAAACTAGTAATACAATAGGTCTCGCCCTTTGCATATGGTTGACTTTAAGGAGATTAAAGTAAGCCGCTACAAATTTTAACCAATTTTGAATTTCATCTAATTTTAATCTTTACTATTAGCCGGCAATTCCCCGAAATACTAGGAAATACAAACAATACTTTATCAAACGTTTATGAAATTTCTTCCCCAAAATATCCTCCAAGATGGAGCCTTGAAGAAAGTAAAGCTCTTCTTGAGGCATATAAAGTTTTCGGCTCAAAATGGAAATTAATTTCACAAAAGCACTTTCCATTAAGAACAGCTAAATCTCTAGAATGTAAATGGTATAGCTTAACAGCTAATGGAGCAATTATTAACCAGAAACTTACCGTAAAGTCAAAAAATTGGACGTCGAAAGAGGATAAAGAGTTGTACATAGGTGTTATACGACAATCATTCAATAAAAATGTTGATTGGAAAGCCATTTTGTTAACTGGCCGTTTTCCTGGAAGAAGTACTACAGACTTATGTCGTCGATATCACAGTGTTTTAGCGCAACCAAAACGTGGTCGATGGACCAAGCAAGAAGATGAAAAACTTTTGAGTCTAGTGCAGAGCCATGGAAAAAAATGGACAGAAATAAGTCATATTATTCAAAGGCCCGCTCAGTTAATTCAATCACATTACAATAACTACTTGGCACCTGGGATTTAAAGGAGTCCATGGACAAACGAAGAGTTTCATCAATTAGCTAAGGCTTTTCAAGATCATGGTAAGAATTGGAAACAAATACAGCGATTACTCCCAGGAAGATCCTTAGATCATATAAGAAACCATTGTCGTTATTCACCCAAAATTCAAATAAGGGGAAAATGGAATTCAGTAGAGATAAAAGACTCTGATTTGATCAATAAATTTTCTAAAATTTAATAGGAATGGATCTTTTTTTTCAAATACTCTTAATAATAAATAGACTTATCTGTTCAGATTCAAAATTCATGACTTGTTCAAAGCTCATCTTAGCCTGCTGATTTAGATCCATAACATAAATGTTTCTATTTTTTATCATTTCCAGTAAATTATTAACAAATTCTGAAAAGGTAGGCTTCATAAAGTACTTTTATCTTTTTATTGAAGAAAAAACTTAAATATATATTCAGAAACCTTTTTTTTACTTTAATAAAAGATTCCTAAGAGTTATAAAAATTTAAGAACATGTTCTATTCTAACCATATTAAAAAACGTTTAATAGTGATTTATGAGTTTTTCTAAATAACTTTATAATTCTATCTAATAATCAATAATTCTATTAAGCAACTTATTAAAGAATTGATTTTAATGTTGAAATTTTGACCAGCTATAGACTCAAATTTTAAGAAAGTATTAACATTGGAGATATTAGCTGATTAAAGCTAGGTAATAGAACAGCCTATTGCTATAAAAATACATGGAAATCGAAAAAAAACTTAATTAAAGTATAATAAAGCTTCTAGCCTAATCATCCTAAATGGAAGTTTAAGTAATTAAACTCTCATGAATAGTAAAGTTTAAAATTATTTATCCATCGAAAATAACAGAAGCTTTGGTATTATTCGGCAGTTAGTGGAGCAATTTTAGATTATAAATTTCAAAGCACCTAAAATTTTCTAGGGAAATCCTTCCATAACACCAGCGACTCGGTAAATCAGTCTCACATATACAACGAAGGATTGTGTGTCTGCAGAGTGAAATCCACAGAAAAGCAATCCTAATTTACTCGCAAATTTGATTCAATCGTCATCCAACCGTTTTAGATGTCAGATATGACAAATCATTAGACTAAAATATAATATAAAATCTTTTCCCATTATCGTTTCAGGAACATCTAATTGTCAAGGCCGAGCAATAGGTTGTCACAGTGTCGAACATTCCTTTTAGAATTTTGTTAATATTCTTTAAATACTCTGATAAAATCCATTCATTATAATTGACTCCATCATTTACTTTATTGTCGCTTGAAAAGTCCTGAAATTTTCTTCTAGAACAGTTTCAGGATTTTTCATAGTGTGAATCAAATTTGAAAAAGTATCTATGAAAATGTTCCTAAAATATATTTCAAATAATTTAACATTCGGAACCTATTACTTAAAATGTAAAATTCTCTAAATTAATTCTACCTTCATTGAAAAACTTCCAACTTAAATTGTGTATTCATTAGTAGGATCAGTTCAGTATGTTACAAAATATATATTAAAGGATCGATACTCTTGAAATTCAAAAATGCATTTAGTTTTCTCATATACCGATATTTTCCATTGTTTTTTAAGAGTCAAGTATTTTTTGTTATTTCTCTACTATTAAAATGCTAGGATTGCAGCTAATTTGCCTTTCGCAAACGGCAATTTTACATTGAAAACGGTAATAGGCGAAATTTATGGCACTTTTTATACTACAGACAATAATAGCGTCTCACGCGCAATTATATTATGAAGTTTGTGAAATTGAAATCTATTATTATGACTATAATATATCTTAAAATTTTATCTTTGATAATTAAAAAATTAAAAAAAATTTATATTGGTATTATTTTAAGCCGAGATGATGTTTAAGACATACCCTATTTCACCGAAAGATATATATTTTCAATTCTCAGATCATTCTAACCAATCAATAATCTGTCAATTATATAAAGTCTTCTGGTTTTCAATGACAATAAAATGTCTTAAATATCTGATTTTATGCAAATTTGTTATAATAAATTTTGAACTAAAAACTAATTAACAATTAGCAATTTTATTTTTTTTATGAAATATAATTGAATAAATATGTTATATTTATTAAATTGCTTAAAATTAATTTAAACCTTTTAGCCAAATCTAGCAAAAAGTTATATAAAATCTATACTTTAGCTACAATAAATTTAATAAGCACTGAATATTTTAAAATATTTTAATATTAATTATTCAAAACAAAAAAAATTAATTATCGAAAAAACATAGATTTGCAAAAGTTAATTTTTAATATTATCAATTGATTTTTCAAAGCAATATTTTTGATAAGATTAATCTTTTCAAACACTGGTTAATAAATAAAATGGTATACATTTAAAATTTACAATCACTATATAGCTTCATTTTTAATAAGGAAAAAATTGCGAATCTTATTCAAGTTTAAATATCAACTGTTATTTTTTATCTATCGTGCTAGAATATAATTGAATACTTTTGTTTTTTCATAATTTTTTTGATCGACACGTTGATCATCAATATAAAATAAAGAATTTTGCAATGAAAACATTGGCTTATCCCTTTTATTTTTTTTCAATCACAAAAATATGTAAGTTATGACCAAATTACATTCTAATTATATCATAAGTTTTACTATTTGTATTTGGTCTAATTTAATGAAACTGAATTTAAGTAAAAAGGAGGTAAGCTAATGCAAATAATCCGCTTTCAATAAATAGAAAAGTTCTCTTATTTCCTTATGAATTAGCTGATGGTTACTAGCCAAGGTGGTCATAAAATTTCTGGGTTAAGACATCGTCAGAACTGGACTTCGGAAGAAAAAAAAAACCTCATTGAAGTACGGTTCAAACTGGAAGCTGATTTCTCAGAAATATTTTCAATCAAGAACGATCCAAGCTCTGAAAAATAAATTTTATAGCTTAAAAACTGGCGAAAGTATTATTGATGATAGATTAACCGGACAGGTGCCGAGATGGACACTTAAAGAGGATAAGAAGCTGCAATTAGCGGTCAAAAAAAATTTAATCCATGGTAGGATCGATTGGAAATCTATATTTTTAACAGGCTGTTTCCCTAAAAGAAGTGTTAAAAGTTTAACAAGTCGATATTACGATCATTTAACGGAACCGAAACGTGGGCCATGGATTAACGATGAATATGAAAAACTGAGCAATTTAGTTTAGACACATGACAAAAAATGGTCGAAAATAAGTCATATTCTTCAGGGGCCCTTTGCGCTCATACGAATCCACTATATCCGCTACTTGGCACCAGTGAGCAAAATTGGTCGTTGAACACCTGAGAAATTCAAAATATTAGCCGAGGAGGCGGGAAAGTTGAATGAAAATTGGAACGAAATTCAGGAATTAATACCCGGGCGATTTTTAAGGGATATTAAAAGAATTTATTATAATTCGTCAAAAGTTCAAAGGAAGTTCAATAGTGGAAAATGGAATGATATAGAAATACATGATTTAAGTGAAGCAGTCAAAAGATTTGGTAGAAATTTTCAAAAGCTTTCAGAGGCTGTAACTACGAAAAGTCTTCAAAAATGTTATCGAAGGATGCATGGAAACAAGTAAAAATTCTTATAAAGTATGGGCTTTTTTGATCTTTTTATAAGGGAGATTGGATAGAATTAAATTGGGATAGAAGAGCCGAGATGAAAGATAAACAACTCTTCTAATAATGAGGGAGTTTAGTTAAAACATTTAAGTTTAAATAAATCTAATAAAAATAATTTATTGGAACCTGAATTTTGTGAAAGATATTTTTGTAAGCAATTTTTTGACATATATTTCTAGATCTGAATAAAAATAGACAAAAAAATGAACTCCGAATAATAGATATAAATTGTTTCTCATTTGGGTTTCTTATTTTAGAAACAAAAATAAAAAATGAATACGAATTATAAGTTCCATTAATCTTATGTTGCTTGCTAATTTGTAATTTTATGCCTGGAAGTTTCAGATTTTTTTTAAAAGAATCTAAATTCATAGAAATTGAATTCAAAAGGTTGAAAAAATTTAAATAAGCAATATTCTTTTTAGTCCACTTTAATTTCTATAATATTTTTGAGAAAATATTTTCAAAGTATCATTCAAATTTTAACCGGGCTCTCATTATTTCTTGTTAAATAAATTTTGAAACCAATGATTAAAAATAATATCAATAATGAGCTTTGATTAATCATTTTTGAAATTTCTAAAATAGTCGATTAATAGCATAAATTCTGAAATTCTTTATACTAAAGAGATCATTTATTTTAATACTAGTGTTTGTTGTTTGTATTGTAAGATTTTGCCATTTTTAAGCTTATAATCTTTTAGACAACTTCAAAGTTTAAACTTATAAAAAACCAAATCAATTAATAATAATTTTTTAAAAGCAAAAATTGATAAAACTAGTTTTGATCAAAAGTATTTTTGAAAATTAAATAAAAAATATATATTACATAAAAAGATCGAAGCCTTTTATTTGCTAATTGGAATTAACTGTGATTTCTTATTTTATATTAAAAGATAATCAAAAATCCTGAATATTTTTTTTACATTAAGGCTTTACGCATAAAAACCGATGATGCCTTCTACAACTCTTTTAAATAAATAATCGCTTACAAGAGCATATTTTTTACCCAAGAGCTGTACACAAAAACAAGAGATTTATTTAATTATCTAAACCCAAAAGTAGATGATTTAATACAGCCAATAATATCAAATTAAATAAATGTACTATAGAAAGAATCATCAGATTTCTATTGATATAAAAACTTATTTTTTAAGTTTTTTCATAAAATTTGTCAAAAGAAATATAAATGTGTAGTGAAAAAAAATTCTGTAAACCATTTAAAAAAGTTATGAAATTTAGTAATTTATTGTATTTACTGCCTCTGAAATTATTTCCATATTTCGCCGTATTTTTTACATATCTTGAGTTAAATTTTTATCTCGACTGAATTTTACTTTCTGCATTACAAATTTAGTAGATTTATACTTTGTTTCGATAAAGTACCATTTTCTTTATTCAACAAAAGATCTTTCTGGCATTGCAGTATTTGATCCCCGATCCTCACTATGATTTAACTCTTTGTCTGTCAATCGGCTCCATTAACTCTAGGTATCAAATGATTTTTGGAGTGTGATTTAAAGCTGGTAGCCCTTTTAATAATATATCTAATACCGCATTCATAAATTTTTACTACCTTCTTCGAGAGACTGCGGCCTAAGAAATTATTTTCAAAATTAACATAATAAAGTTTTCTAAAATCTAAACTAGATAAAAATTTAATTTTAATAAACCGAAAATTTTTAGATAAATTCTACATTTCTCCAGCAGCCACTTGTAGACATATATGAAATCTCCCTTTATATTTTCGTTATTAGGTGAGTGACTCCTTAGGAAGTATGGAGTACTACAAAATTCAGAGCAATTAAAATGCTAATAGCTTTAATTTTGCTTAAATTGAAACGATGTAATGTGCTTACAAGAAAATATGTGATTTTAACCGACCCTATTCAAGCTAATTAATGAACTAAAATTTTTAAATATCCTAGTAATTTTATTTCAATAATGAAATAAATTTTCAACCATTCTAAATAAATCTCAATAATAATAAAAATGATTTATTAAAGTCTATTTCTGGTATTATCTTAAGCTAGTAATTTTTTAGGCTAAATATTTCTTTCTATGAAAAACCATAAATTATCTTTCAAATTCCATCATATTCTTATTTGTTGTTGCTTAAGAAAATTTTGTTCTTTAACGTTAACAATATGAATAATTATGATAAAATTAAGTGAAATCTTGCTCTATTAAAGCTAAAAAATGATTCTTTTTATTGAAATTTCCACTCAGTGAAAAATAAATTTAAATTTAAAAGATATTGGGAGAATGGAGAGAAATTTTAGCATTTAAAAATTCTAAATTGAAGTTTGTAAGAAGTACGGCTTTAAATAATTGAACCCTCGAGTAAAAATAAGAAACTTTTAAACTTGAGATGAAAAGAGGAATATTATTCACATAAACATATTAAAACTTATATCTATCAAAACATCTTTACAGAAAAATTCTTTATTATTCCCCTTGAAAGTTTATTTTATGTAGATTGCTAAACTGCTAGATCAAGGTTTTATTTAAAGTTCAATATGGAATATTTTTGCTCAATAAATTTTATTCATTTAAGTAAACTAATCTTCATCATACAGTCTGGTAAGAAAAAAATTGGAAATATAAAAACAATTACTATGTCTTAACTAATGTATCAAATTACATAAAACAACTATTATTAGAAAATCAAATACCATATAATTTTATTAAAAAAAATTAATAGGAAATTCTTTCACCATTTGTCTCAATTATCATTTCACAACGCTGCCTCATTGATCCTACTAACCCAATTAAGGTAGATTCAGGAATATCTTGCCACTCTTCCCCTATAAATCTCTCTAATTCACTACGATTTTGAGGCATTCTTTTTTCTACATTCTTTTTAACAATAGCCCAAAGGTTTTCTATTGGGTTTAAGTCGGGACTATTAGATGGCACCCCAACAAATCAGTTGTATTCTCAGCAATAAACTCTTTGGCAAGCTTGCTAGTATGCTTGGGGTCATTATCTTGTTGGAATCGCCAATTATCCCCAAGCATTGCTCTAATTTCAGGTAAGTGGTTACGAAGAATATCTATATAAAATTGAAAATTCATTATTTGAACGAAATAGAATAAACTAGTCTTTCCTTTTTCGTAGAAACCACCCCCCCCC
>JAAOMT010000021.1:17678-45385 GCA_016748015.1 Geosiphon pyriformis | reverse complement strand
ACCCCCCCCCCCCCCCCCCCCCCCCCACGCGAGAATTTTTGTTCGATCTTTAGGCATAGGACGAATTAGTCGAGTACCTTTATGCCAACGTTTTACCGTGTTTTGAAAAAGTTGAAAAGATGTTTCGTCAGTAAAAACTGTTCTTTTTCAATCGTCATTCAGGTGTTTTTTGGCCTATTCTACACGTTTTCACTTATGCTCTTTGGTCAGGATTGGAGTTGCTCTAGGAAGACTTTTTTTATAATTAAGGTTGGATAAATGGTTTTGAATAGTAACATGAGAAACATTTATTCTCTTCTTAGCCAACTTTATTGCTAAATATCTAGACGAAACTGAGGAATCTCTATGAATAATCTGCTCTAATACTTTCGAAGCATTTCCCGTAATCTTTCTTGGCCGACCATTACCACCTGCATGCTTTATTGTTCCTTTTTTTTTGAGTTTTTCGAGGATATTATAGATTGTAGAAAGGGGTATATTCGTTTTATTCTGTATTTCTTTCGCCTTTCGTATTCCTTGCTTCCAAAAATGTAATACAACTTGCCGTTGCGTTTCTTGCTTTGAAGTCGGCATTTCAAAAACAAGTTTTAAAAAAAACTATTAGTTAATACACAAAAAAATTTTTTAGAGCTCAGCCACTTATCTAATATTCTGTTTCCATTTTTACCATCACAAAACTTACCAAAAATGGTTAAACCAAACGCAATCTTAGTAGATTCATATTTTTCCAATTTTTTTCTAACCAAACTGTAAATGAATTGATCAAAAGCGACGAAATTTTTTTTATAAGTTTTATTGAAGATGATTAATTATTAGCTTGGAAAGGATCACTGCAGCTGGCGTTGACAGAGAACAAAGGATTTATTTGTTTTTAGCAAATCAAGATGATCGGCGACATGTTTACAGCTATAAACAGAGATTAGAAAAAAAAATAGTTTCCAATCTCTTGAGTTACAATAATCTTATGTTAAAACCGCAAACCAGTAACACAATAGGTCTCGCCCTTTGCGTATGGTTGACTTTAAGGAAACTAAAGTAAGTCGCTAAAAATCTTAACCAATTTCGAATTCATCTGATTTTATCTTTACTATTAGCCGGCAGTTTCCCAAAATACTAGATAATATAAACACTATTTTATCAAGAGTTAATCAAAGATGGAGCCTTGAAGAAACTAAAGCCCTTCTTGAGGCATATAAAATTTTCGGTTCAAAATGGGAATTAATTTCACAAAAGCAATTTCCATTAAGAACAGCTAAATCTGTCAAAAATAAATGGTATAGATTAACAGCTAATGGAGGAACTATCAATCAGAAACTTACCCTAAATTCAAAAAAGTGGACACCGGAAGAGGATAAAGAGTTGTACATAGCTGTTATACGACAATCATTCAATAAAAAGATTGATTGGAAAACTATTTTGTTAAATGGACGTTTTCCTGGAAGAAATAGTAATGACTTATTCGATCGGTATCGTCATGTTTTAGCGCAACCAAAACGTGGTCGATGGACCAAGGAAGAAGATGAAAAACTTTTGAATTTAGTGCAGAGCCATGGAAAAAAATGGACAGAAATAAGTCATATTATTCAAAGACTCCCTCGCTCAATTCAATCACATTACAATAACTACTTGGCACCTGGGATTAAAAGGAGTCGATGGACAAACGAAGAGTTTCAGCAATTAGCTAAGGCTTTTCAAGTTCATGGTGAGAATTGGGAACAAATACAGCGATTACTCCCAGGAAGATCCTTAGATCATATAAGAAACCATTGTCGTTATTCACCCAAAATTCAAATAAGGGGAAAATGGAATTCAGTAGAGATAAAAGACTCTGATTTGATCAATAAATTTTCTAAAATTTAATAGGAATGGATCTTTTTTTTCAAATACTCTTAATAATATATAGACTCATCTGTTCATATTCAAAATTCATTCTAAGCTCTTCATAGCCAGCTGATTTAGATCCATAACATAAATGTTTCAAATTTTTATCTCATTGCCAGTAAATTAATGACAAATTCTGAAAAGGTAGGCTTCGTAAAGTACTTTTATCCTTTTATTGAAGAAAAAACCTAAAAATATATTCAGAACCTTTTTTTTTACTTTATTAAAAGATTCCTAAGAGAGATACAAATTTAAGAACATGTTCCAAAGGGTTTCTATTCTTACCATATTAAAAAACATTTTATAGCGATTTATGAGTTTTTTGAAAAACTCAATTCTATCTAACAATCAATAAATTTACTAAGGAACTTGTTAAATAATTAATTTCAAAATTTGAAACCACCATAAACTCAGATATTAATATTGGAGATATTAGCTGATTAAAGCTAGGTAATAGAACAGCCTATTGCTATAAAAATATTTGGGAATCGAAAAACTTTATTTAAAGTATGGCAAAGCTTCTTGCCTAATCATCCTGAAAGGAAGTTTAAGTAATTAAACTCTCATGTTCAAAATTATTCTCCATCGAAAATAGCAGTTAGTGAAGCAATTTTCGATTATAAATTCCAAATCAACTAAAATTTTCCTCAGCGACTCTCACATATACAACGAAGGATTGTGTGTCTGCAAAGTGAAATCCACAGAAATGCAATCCTATTTTTACTCGTGAGTTTGATTTAATCGTCATCCAACCGTTTTAGATATCAGATATGACCAATGTTAAGAGAAAAAGATTATATAAAAACTTTTCAGAAAATGTTCTTAGCCTATTATTGTTTCCGGCAACATCCAGTTGTCAAGGCCGAGGATTAGGCCATCATAGTGCCGAAAATTTATGTTAGATAACTGAAAATTCGGAACCTAATGCTTAAAAGGTTAATTCCATACTAAATTAATTATAACTCCACTGAAAAACCTCCAGCTCAAACGGTGTATTTATTAGTAGGATCAGTTCAAAATGGGATTGAAGGATCGATGCTCTTGAAATTCAAAAATCCATTTAGTTTCACATATACCGATGTTTTCCATTGTTTTTAAGGCTATAAAAATGCTACTATTGCAGGTAATTGGGCTTTCGGGAGCGGGAACAATAGGGGACATTCTTGGCACTTTTTATACTGGAGACAATGATTGCGCTTCATACACAAATATATTATTTAATTTGTGAAATCGAAATCTATTATTATGACTACAATATGTCTTAAAATTTTTATCTTTGATAATTAAAAAATGCTAGCAATTTCATGCTGGTATTATTTTAAACCGAGAAGATGTTTGAGACATATCATTAAAACTGGGAAAATTGAATTTTTAATTCTTGCATTATTTTAACCAATCATTAATCTCTGAAAAGGCTAGTTTCGATTCATTAAGAAAAAAATTAAGCCTAAAAACACTAAACATCAACTATATGAATGAGTTCTGGATTTTATGCAAATTTGTTGTAATTAATTTTGAACTAAAAACTTAGAGATAATATTACTCAGTAGTCTCTTTGCGGCAGTATTTGTTTTTTTGAATAGAAAGGGCAATAAAATTTCAGATTGGTAATATAACCACGAATTCTAACTTCTGCTTTTGATTTATAATGAAAGTTAAATAATTTACAAGATATTTTGATGTGACAATTTTTAATTCACAATATTAAAATAACTGTATCAAATTACAAGAACAAACAAACAAAATGAGACGAATTGAAATTGTTTAACCCATTAAAAAGCTTGGATTTTTAATTGAATGATTTTTTTACTTGGTAGTGAATTACAAAACAATATTTTAAACTGAAAATTCAAAAATAAACTAAGTACAATACATTTATAATATAAATATATAATTAATGTTTTAGCATATCAGTTCCCATCTCTTCTTACTTTATTAGTTCTGATCTTCCCTAACTTGATCTACATATTGGTCATCTATATAAATAAAGAATTTTGCACTCAAAATATTTGTTTATCACTTATTTTTTTTTCAATCACAAAACTATGCAAGTCACAATCAAATTGCGTTCTAATTATACCACAGGTTTTACTATTTGTATTTGGTTAAATTTAATGAAACTGAATTTAAATAAAAAGGAGGTAAGCTACTGCAAATAATCCGCATTCAATAAATAAAAAAGTTATCTTATTCACTTATGAATTAGCTGATGGTTACTAGCCAAGAAGATCATAAAATTTCTGCGTTAAGACATCGTCAGAACTGGACTTCCGAAGAAAAAAACACCCTCATTGAGCTACAAAAGAAGTACGGTTCAAATTGGAAGTTGATTTCTCAGAAATATTTTCAATCAAGAACAATCCTAGCACTGCAAAATAAATTATATAGATTAAGAACTGGTGAGAGTATTATTGATAGATTAGCCAGAAAGGAAAAGAATTGGACACTTGAAGAGGATGAGGAGCTACAATTGGCTGTCAAAAAACATTTGATCCATGGTAAAATCAATTGGAAATCTATATTTTTAACTGGCTGTTTTCCCAAAAGAAGTGCTAGCAGTTTAAAGAGTCGGTATCACGGTGTTTTAGCGGAACCTAAACGTGGCCCCTGGACTAAAAATGAAGATGAACAAGTGCGCAATTTAGTTCAGACACATGGCAAAAAATGGACAAAAATAAGTCATATTCTTCAAAGGCCTCCTAAGCTCATACGACAGAAATATATCCGCTACTTGGCACCAGGGAGTAAAATGGGTTATTGGACGTCTGAGGAATTCAAAATATTGGCTGAGAAAGCGGGACAGTGCAATGAAAATTGGGAAGAAATTCAAGAATTAATACCTGGGCGACCTTTAGAATTTATTAAAAAAAATTATTACAATTCCCCGAAAGTTCAAAGGAAGTTCAATAGTGGAAAATGGAATAATATAGAAATACATGATTTAAGTGAAGCAGTCAAAAGATTTGGCAGAAATCTTCAAAAGATTTCGGAGGCTGTACCTACAAGAAGTCCCCAACAATGTTATGAAAAGATGCGACAGAAAACAAGTTTAAAATACCGCCGTGAATCTGTATTTCTTGAACTATAAGAAATGTGTATATACATGCATTAAACTTATCTAAATGTGTGGTGTGGATCACATTACCTGTCTTTTCTCATGCTTGAAAAAAATTGAAAGAAGTAAATGATCACAGCACAACAAGTCGCAAAAAACATCGAAGTAGAGAAATTGATCAAAGCTTAGGAGTTTATTAACATTGTTCAGTTCCATGTCAATAAAAATTACGATACTCTTAACATTTTATGATACTTATTTCTATGCTAAAAGAAAATAAAAAGTATAATGAACTTATTTTTTGTAAAAAAAACTGACAATACACTGCACAGAAAACCCACCTTGTGTAATTGATATTTTCAAAACTTTAAAAGCATTATGAAATAAATTTAGTGTCATTTATTATGAATATTTGACAAATGTTACTCATATCAAAGATGTAATAGCTAACTGAGAAAGGAATCCTATAACAAACGGAAATCTCACTCCAACTGCCAAAATAACCCGTATAGATTTTGTGAAAAACAGTGTATGAAGTTTTAATGCTTTTTTTTCTAGTATTTGATATAATAAGCTATAAGAAAAACATTGAAACATTGACGAAAAATATTTAATATTTCAAAGAATAATTAAACTGCATTACCAGGGTATGCTGTTCGAAATTAAAAAGAACTTTTCTATTTTTCAATTTTACAGTAAAAAATGCAATTCTTTTAAGCCATATACATATCTTTTGCTAAAATACAAATTTAAAAATTTATCTTTAAAAGGTTTTTAAAATTTCCTTTAATTATACAATTGCACTGAAATTAGTTTTACTATTCTTTCTGACTTTTAAAATGTCGGTAGCAGAATTTATTGGCATTTATAAATTCTTGAAACAATCTTAAAGTATTAATTATTATGAAATCAACTTCTTTTAATAAAAATCTTGTTTCTCAAGATATTTTCAACAGTATGAATGATATAACAAATTTTCCTGATGAGCCTGGGCACATAATAAAAGTGAATTAATTCGATCATCTTATATACGAAAATATCAAGAGGATAAATATTGATTTTTAATGCTTTAAAAATTTCATAGGAAAACCAAACGCTTGTAAAAGATTTTTTTAAAAGTTTCTTACTATTGATAATTGGGTATTATTCTAGTAATAAGTTTTTATTCAATAATCTTATTTTAGCTATTTAAATTTAAGATTATATAAAAATGTCCAAAATAATTTGAATCTTTTGAAACTTATTTAGTTATTATGAAAATATTCTAATAATTTTTAAGGGTTGAAAAGCAACCACTATAATATGCTGGCAAAATGATTTTTTTTATATCGATAAAATACTAAAATTGAAGTAAGAAAAGAATTTATTAGCTTTGAACTTTCCAACCAAGTCAAAAATTTTAAGAAATTACTATCTTTATAATAGATAATAAATTTTTAATTTAAAGATTTGATTGAATTGGACTGGATTTTTTTAAAGATATTTTGCCCAAATTGGCTTTAATAGTAGCATTTGACAGCTTTTAAAACAATGAAAAATATCGGGTGTATGATGAATAAATACATTTTTGAATTTCAAGATTATCGATCCTTCAATATCCATTTTGTGTCATGTCAAATCTCAAAAAGAAATGTTTGAAATGAAATATTATGGCGTATTTTACTTTTTACAAGGGCTTCACGTGCTGTCCTACTATTGTATACACCATTTGAGTTGGAGCTTTTTCAATGGAGGTACAATGGGATTTTTAAGTAAAAAGTTCCGAATGTTAAATTATGTGAATCACACCAAGTAAAACCTTGAAATTAAAAAAAACTCGTCTAGAAGCTCATATGTCAAAAGTGTCAAAACAGCCTTCAAAATAATTAGAAGAATTCGTGCGCAGTATTTCATTTGTTATTTAAGAAAACTTTAAAAGACTTTTCAGACAAGAAAGTAGATGATAAGACAATGAATATGGGAGAGTCGATAGATTCTATGGAAGCATTTAAGGTCTGTTGTTTAATTTTTTATCTTACGATTCGTAATATCTAATACCTCAAGTGAAAAACATGATCGGCTTTCAGTGGATTTCACTCTGCAGACGCACAATCCTTCGTTATATGTGCGAGACTACTTTCCCAAGTCGCCGATGTTATCGAAGGATTTTCCTGCAAACTCTTAGCTGTTTTGAAAATTTGAGTTCAAATTCATAATCGAAAATTGCTCTTTGATTTCTAAGTATTTTTATAGCAATAGGCTGTTTTATTATCTAGGTTTAGTCAGCCAATATCTCCATTATTAATATTTTTCAAAGCTTGAGCCTACTTAGTTCGGACAACATTCAAGGCGGATTAAAATTTAAAATTGAAATGATAACTTAATAAAATTATTAATTGTTCATAGAACTATTAAGTTTTTAGAAAAACTCATATATTACTAGCAATTCAAATCCTAGATTGCTTTATTGATATTAAATGGTTTTTAATATAATAATAAAAATCCTTAAAATATGGTCTTGAATATTATAATAGATAAAACTACAGTATAAAGCCTCCAAAAAATTATTTTCTTCAATAGTTTACAAAAATACTCTTATCGCCTTTTTGAGAATCTGTCAATAATTTACTGGCAGATCTAAATCAGCTGGTTAAGAAGAGCTTAGAACAAGTCATAAATTTTGAATGTGAATGGATAGGTGCACATAAATGTATTATTGAGAAAAAAGACCCATTCCTTATAAACTTTTGAAATCTAATAAAAAAATTTATTGATCAATCGTATCTTATTAATTTTCCACGTATGAAAATTTTCTATCATTTTAAATGATTGGTTTAAACTTTATCGCTATTGGGTTGCATTTTTCCTTTATTTGAATTTTGGGTGAATGACGACAATAGTATCTTATACGATCTGAGGATCTTCCTGGGAGTAATCGCTGTATTTCCAATTTTCACCATGATCTTGAAGACCCTTAACTAATTGATGAAACTCTTCGTTTGTCCCATCGACTCCTTTTAATCCCAGGTGCCAAGTAGTTATTGTAATGTTTTTGAATTAACTGAGTGGGCCTTTGAATAATATGACTTATTTCTTTCCATTTTTTTCCATGGCTCTGCACTAAATTCAAAAGTTTTTCATCTTCTTCCTTGGTCCATCGACCACGTTTTGGTTGCGCTAAAACATGACGATACCGACTGCATAAGTCATTACTATTTCTTCCAGGAAAACGGCCAGTTAACAAAATAGTTTTCCAATCAATCTTTTTATTGAATGATTGTCGTATAACAGCTATGTACAACTCTTTATCCTCTTCCGACGTCCACTTTTTTGACTTTACGGTATGTTTCTGATTAATAATTTCTCCATTAGCTTTTAAGTCATGCCATTTACATTTGAGAGATTTAGCTGTTCTTAATGGAAAGTGCTTTTGTGAAATTAATTTCCATTTTGAGCCGAAAATTTTATATGCCTCAAGAAGGGCTTTACTTTCTTCAAGGCTCCATCTTGAATATTTTGGGGAAGAAATTTCATAAACGTTTGATAAAGTATTGTTTGTATTTCCTAGTATTTCGGGGAATTGCCGGCTAATAGTAAAGATTAAAATTAGATAAAATTCAAAATTGGTTAAAATTTGTAGCGGCTTACTTTAATCTCCTTAAAGTCAACCATATGCAAAGGGCGAGACCTATTGTATTACTAGTTTGCGGTTTTAACATAAGATTATTGTAATAAAGAGATTGGGAAACTAATTTTTTTTTCTAATCTCTGTTTATATCTGTAAACATATGGCCGATCATCTTGCTTGTTTGCTAGAAACAAAGAAAAACTTTGTTCTGTATAACGCCCCCTGCAGTGATGCATATATCTTTTCAAAGCTAATAATTAATTATCTTCAACAAAAATTGATGCCTCTCATAATTCGGTGAATTAGATTTTTTCTTATAAATTTTATTATATTGAAAATGGTAGCTGCTTTTAATAATTCATTTATGATGAAGATTGGGATTTCTTAAAACCCACTCCATTCAAAATAAATGAATAAATTTTATTGAGCGAAAATATTCCATATTGGACTTTAAATAAAACTTTCATCTAGCAGTTTAGCTACACTTTAATAGGGAATTATGAAGAATTTTTCTGTAAAGAGATGTTTTAATAGACATAAGTTTTAATAAGTTATATGAATAATATTCCTCTTTTCATTTCAAGTTTGAAACTTCGATTTAGGATTTCTTAAACGCTAAAATTCCCCAATATCTTTTAAATTTCATTAAAAAGAATTTTCTTTAGATTTTTTTAGCTTTAAAGAAGCATTTATTCAGTTAAATGTCGCTTAATTTTATAATACTTATTCAAGTTTCAGATAAAATACCATTATCGTTATTCAACAAAAGCATGAACCGAGATGTTTCAAAAATATGAAAAAATTTCAAAGGCAGTAAGTGAAAAAAAAATTTAATTTTTAAAAAAGTTTGTTTTTACTAGACATTAATATTTCTTTTGACTAATTTTAAAAAGAAGCTTTAAAAAATAAATTTTAGCATCAATGGAAATTTGAGAATTTTTTTTATAGTACATTTATTTAAATTTAATATTATTGGCTGTATTAAATCATTTACTTTTGAATCTCAATAATTCAATAAGTTAAGAAAATTAATTTTTTAAAACATTAGAATCTTAGAAATATAAATTCATTTTTTTTAAAAAAAGTATAATAATACAATAAAAAAATATTTTATAAATTCACTAGTAATTTTAAGAATATTTCATTATAGAAATTAATGTGGTTAAAAATATATTGTGTATTTAGATAATCTTTTTTAAAAAAGTTTCAGAAACTTTTAGGCTTAAAATCGAAAATAAAATAAGACATATACATATAAAACATAAATTTTTATCGGAATTTATTATTTACAAAAGTTAAACTACTTCATTTCTTATATAAAATCTAGGTTATAAAATACATGATACTTTTGCATATTCATTGACAAAATTTTCCTTTAATGCATGATCTTCAAATGAATGCATGCACAAAATAAAACATCTTTCGCCATTTGAATCTTATTTTTGAAGAGTATAGCCAGCAAGGTTGAGGGCATGAAAATAACAACTTAATTATAGTTTATTTCAATTAATGATTTACATTTACTTTTAAAATTCTGTTAAACTGCTAAAAAAGTAAAGCCCATTTATTAATACATGTACAATGTACAAGATACAAGTTCTAATAAAAAAGTCTAATTTACTTTACTTTAAATACCATTTAAAGTTTATTGCGACTAAAAGCACTAGAGAAATTAATAGTATAGGAAATAATAGAATAGAAATAATCAAGGTATAAGCAGCAGGGATCTTGGGATCAAATCCTACATTTTTTACATTATATTCTTCGCAGAAGGAAATTTTTATCAGCATGTGAAGCCTAAATCATTTTGTTATTGTATTTATTATATATAAAAGAAATTAAAATACCCCTTTAGGATAAGTTAAAAAAAATATTTACAAAGCTAGGATTTTTGAGAAAATATTTTGGGTGATTTATCACAAAAAGAAAAAAAAGTAACGATAATTGATAAATTTATTATTGAGAGAGAATATGAACAACGGAAAAGTATCTGTGAAGAAAGATTAGAAGGTATTTAGAGGGAAAAGACACTTGATTGGTTGTTTCAAAAGAAGAAACTCAACGATTACAAGCCATAGAAGACTCATTGAAAATGGCAAGAGCGTTTTTGTGTATTGTACCACTTAGGGTTTGAATCACAATGGGAGTTAAAAACCTGTTTAATCGATTTATAGCTAATATAGTTTGATGAATATAATTCATTATATTTGCATTGAGAAATAGCATAAATACGAAATCCGCCTTTAAGAAATTACTTTTTAAGCTTCCTATTAATAAAAGTTTTTAAAAAAAGCCTCTTCTCATAATAACCTATTCAATTTTTATCCACAGCATGGAAGACTTTGAAATTTAAAATTTTGTTCATACGTTCATAATTGCAATGAGTGTAAAGTGTGTCAATATCTCATCGGAAAGAATGCAGGAAATTTTTGCAGTGGATGCCACTTCATATTTTTTAAAAAACTTTACAAAGATTTTTCAAGCGGCAATGAAGCAGTTGATAAAGCAATCAAGAATCCAATCCATATTCCATGTAATATTGATGAATATGAAAGTTGATATATTAGCATATATAATGGTAGTCTGAATTATTATGAATGGATTACATGAGAGCCTTTGTCAAATATCAACAAAATTGGAGAAGGAGGGCTTCGGTAAAATTCATAAAGTAACCTATTTTGATGGATTAATTGATTTAGGTAGCATAAAATGTAATGGCGAACATAAAAGAGGAAAAACTAAGTGGAAGCAAAAAAAATATAATGAAGTAGCAATAAAATTTATGAAAACATCTTTTGTGAATAGTGATGAAGTCTTTAAAAAGGTACTCAAATTATCACGTTCAATTCTATAGCTAGTAGAGTTAATTATATTCATTCTGCTGGTATGGTTCATCGTGACTTACACTCGGGCAATATCCTACAACATAATCAAGAATGGGTAGAAATTAGAGGCCTCGGATCATGTTAACCAGAAAAAAAATGAAGCAACAGCAGGAGCAGAGAATAAGATATTTGGAGTAATTCCATACATTCCTCCAGAAGTTTTAAGAGTAGAGAGGTTTACTATAGCTGATGATATTATAGTTTAGGGATGACATTTTGGGAATTGGCAATAGAAAAACCTCCCTTTCATGAATGTTCTCATAACGCAATCCTGATAACGATTATTCTAAATGGTCAAATACCTGAGATTTCCACCCTACTTATTCCATATTCTATCGCTAAACTCAATGAAAAGTGTTGGGGTGCTAATTTTAATAATCGTCCTACTGCCAAAGAAGTTTACGAGAAGCTGGGAAAACTTTGTTTTTTTGACTTAGAGATAGAAAAGTAGATACAAAATATTCAGGAAGATTTCAAAATATATTAAATTCCTTAAAAAACTTTAAAACGTGATGAGGCAAAAAAAACTCAACAAAAGATTCTTTAAATTATTCAAGATTAATAATTCATTCAGGAGCAGTTTATAAAAGTCGTCTTTTAACTGCTCAAATGGTTGACTTTTCAACAGGTCTGTTTTTTAATTTAAAAGAAATTAATTGTTGGATTTCATTAATATATATTGAATTTCAATTTACTCTATAAATTTTAATTTGAAAAATTATTTGCCTAAAGGTAAGAATTTAAAAAAAATTGTGAATAATTTTATACAATTCTTTAACGCTTATGTATATTATTATCTAATATATCTAGACGACCCTTTCATAAGTGGATATGTTTTAGACGATTTTTATCATATTGTAAATTTTTAATTTATATTAAATACAAAGTTTCTTTTATCCCACTTAAATAATAATATTTATTCGATTATTTCCAAAGATATTTTAAGAATTTATGTAAAAAAAAAAATAAAAAAATAATTACTATATTAAACAATTAATATAGAAATTTGATGATTTTAATTTATGATATTTTTAAAATAACCTTTAAAAATTATAATTTTTTTAAAAAATAATTTATCTTTTTATAATTAAACTTTTAATTAAAAGTAAAAAAAAAACTATTGATTACATAAATTTTCACTAAAATTTAAAATACTTGAACAAAAACGTATTTTTAAGATTCAAAAACATAATTAATCAAAAACAATTTAAACATTCAACATAAATGATAGATATAACATAAATTTTATAAAAACATTTTTAAAGAACAGTTATGTACTCTTTAAAAAAGATAATCAAATTATTTTTATTCATCTTAATGGTTAATTTTTTATTTTTACTATGATTTATTTATGTATATTATTAATTTATTTAAATATCTATTATTTTTTCACATTTTATAGTTAAACATTCAAAGTGTTATCGTCATTGACAATAGGTAGAAAATAACACACATATATATCAAGCACTTGAATATGAGATCGTGATAGAGTTTCTCCAGCATAGAGATATTTGTTTTCATTCTACTCGTATTGACCTACATTCAACATCCTATAATTATTTCATAAAACAACAAACTGGACTAAGTCAAGGAAAAAACAGCAAAAAATCAAACAACAGAGGAGAAAAGTATACGATAGCTAGTAATATTTATAGTTTTGCCATGTTATTATGAAAGTTAGCAACCGTAATGCCTTCCTTTCATCATATTCGATATTGTTTTTAATTGTACTAGATCTACTTTCCCTTATTCAACCTTGTTATGCTACAAATAAAAAGTGTTTATACTGATCCTTCCAATCACCTATTACCAAAGAAATTTGAATCAAAAGTTAATTTTGAATAAAATTCAAATAAGTGATCAGATTACCTTATTCAGGCAATTTTGAAGAAAGACGGTACAAAAAATTATTCAAGGTTAATAATTTATCAAAGCCAGTTTATAAAAGTCATCTCTAAATTTTGCAAATGATTTTCTTATAATAGTTTTATCAATCATTTTTTCAATAAAGCTTTTTTTCCAATTGGTAAATAAAAAAATATATCAGAAAAAGTGCAAATTGGATTCATTTATGGGAAAATTTCATAATATAACAAAAAATTATTTTTTATTCACCTAATTTAAAACAAAAGGGTCTAAATTATAGTTAAAATACTGAAAACATTAAATTTAACTGAATTTAAGTCTTTATTCTTATTCTATTCGATTTGATTGAAAATTTTGGGACTGAATATAAACTCAAACCAAAATATTTGTATAATTTGTTATTGTTAAAGTTTAAAAATTCTTATCTCCTTAAAACAAGTTTTAAGTTTTGATTAAGAATATATGTCTTACAGTCTGTTTTATTTAATAAATATTTTTACATAGTATTCAATCTTTAATCATTCATTAAAAGTTACCAAATTATCTATTTTATTATGCCAATTCAACTGATTTGATATCTTTTATATGTGATTAAAAAGTTTTCATTATACAACCAATAAATATTAACAGTGAAAATTTATCATAAATTTTCGAAATAGTTTTTAATAAGACTATTTTGATTCTCAATTTTTTTTTGAAACGTTTATGAATTTTAAAATTTATTTTAGATATTTTTCAGCTAAGATAAATTGATTATTCTTTATATTAAAAGTTTTCGAAAATATTATGCTTTCCTTAAATATATATATTCAAATTTTAATCTTAAACTTTTATATATTAATTTTAGGTTATTAATTTTAATATATATTTGTATTTTTAAATATCCTCTTTAGCATTTTTTGGATTAGTCTTATATAATAATAAAAAACTAAAAAAATATCATATTATTATTCGTGTTTTAATATATAGATATAAGACTGAGCGTATATATTAAAAGAACCAATTTCATAAATTTTTTATTTATATCGTATTTTATATCTGTCGAGTATATATAGCTCTCCCGACAATCTTTAATTGACAATCAAATCATGTGACTATTTTTTTCCGTTATTATATTTTTCCTCACTGGAAAGAAAATCACCCAATCCCGATCAATTATAGTATGTGTGATTAAACAAAATTTTAGGTGATTACAAATTATTTTCATTTTAATTAAAAATAATTATAAAGATTAAAAGTTTTTCACAAAGACACAGATCTTCGAGTTGGTAAACAAAATATTAAGCTTAAGTTATTAAAAATTGTTATATACAGGTAAACATCGAGAGGAGGTAGACTAAAAGCTTATTTTTTCACCCTTCAGTTAACTTTTTAGCAGGAGTTCTGAAAATCAATCCACAGATCGAAATATCACAATATTTTAATGCTAGAATGTTGATCATCTACACATAATAATAATAAAGAAATTGCTGTCTGACACATTTGAAACAGTACGACACAACCTCCTATCATTAATTCAAATGGTACTCCCGAGAAAGACTTGCACAAAATTCTCCGGAAAACGAAAATCACATGTTATAGTGACGTAGTAAATCATTTTATATAGGTTAATAAGTTGTCTTTGTCCACTCTTTACCTAATTGAAACTAACAATAGTTAAATAGCCTCCAGTGGGGGTTTCTCTCTCTCACTCACACATTAATATACCCCCCCCTCACATTAAACCTAAAATTCTTTATAGGTTTATTTTCATCGTTCGTTTTTTTCTACCTGTTAATGGATTTGATTATAACAACAAGGTTAGCCGATTTCTTTATCAATTTTCCTATTCGGCTGTCTTTCTATGCAAACTTTTTGGCAATAAAATTCTTTGAAAAATAACTGGTCATTTTATAATCATTTTAGCTAAAGTCATCATTTTATGGTTGAAACAGTTTTAGAATCTAAATCAATCATTTCCCAAATAGATTTTCACAAACCATCATGATGCCTTCCTTAATATTCGATTGCTATTATCAAATCTTTGAATACCTCGAACAAAACAGAACTACTCTTCACGCTTGTATCCTGGTAAACCGACAATGGTGTCAAGCAGCTGTTCCAATCCTATGGAGACAACCATTTAGTCTATTATACAATTTTCCTCATCCATCTGATTATTCTCTAGAAGCATGGCAGATGAGAGCTGGGCAACTGGTTGAAACTTTATTTCTTTCCTTAACTGAAGAAGAAAAAAAATCGCTTCGAAAAAAAAAATTATCCTTGCCATCTTTTACCAATTCTACAATACACAACAGACCCACACCGATTTTTAATTACGCTGGATTTATGCGAATTATGGATTTTGGGGAAGCCTATGGAGTTTTACTTGCATGGATTCGATATTCAAAAGGAATAACTGGTTCTTGCACCTTTCAAGTAAAACCTTCACTAAACCAAATATCGCCCCCAAAAAAAATTCTAAGATCGGTCATAAAACTTTTGGGATCTGTGCATTTTGTTCGAAATAAGAAACTTCGAACCGAATTGGCAGTTTGTAAAACCTTTGCCAAATTGTTGATGCGAAAAAGTTGGACAATGAAAAGTCTAATAATTGACAAGATTCATCATTCTCCTGTCCCTGAAGAATTGCTGTTCATTGGGAAATATCCAGGATCCAAAAATTGTTTATCCCAACTGACAAATTTGATATGTACAACGAAATCAAACAAGGCAAAGTTCTTGTTGGCAATCTCAAAAGTTTCGCATCACCTTCGAAATCTTACAATTTGGATCTCATACCCATCGACACAATCCTACCCCTATAAACCAGAAATGGGAAGAAGGAGTATACGTAGAAGAAATGAAGTCATTGAACAGGCCGAAGCGTTGGTTCAATTAATTCAATCTCAAGATCGTTTGATTTCCTTCGAAATCGGTTATTGTCCAACTGCCTTAGAACTAATTGTCGATTCACTCAAAACACAAGCAAAATCCCTACGCCGGATAAACTTTCATGGCGTGAATTTCTCTGATGCTCGTCCATTAACAGGTCTGGCTAACTGCCACCGATTAGAAAAACTGAAATTTATCACTTGCGTTTGGTTAAATGAGCGTGCATTACAACCATTGACGACAATTAAATTCCCATATCTTCGAAAAATTGATGTTAACACTCCAATTCCAAGCAGCGTTATCTCTGCAATTATTAAAAATTCTAATTGGAATATCGAGAAACTGAAATTTGAAGACGTCACCACAGCAACCGACACCATCACACCAAAGGTTATTCAAACCATCGCAGAACATTGTCCAAATTTGGTGCGTCTTAGTTATCGACCAACCATAAAAGAGATGCCGCAACTTGTTCAACTGGTCACTAATTGCAAAAAACTTGCAACTCTAATCCTGACTGGAGCTCGGTACCCAGAAATCGATGTAAATTCCGTATTTCGTGATATGGCCAAACAACAATTGCCAAATTTGAAACATTTGAGCATTCAAACTGCTTTGACTTTAACTCCAAATACTTTAAATGAATTTTTCACCATTTCAAAAGCACCAATTGAGACCTTGGAATTTTATCAGGCGCAATGCTTTTGCGATCACCATTTGGATGTAGTGTTGAATTGCTTGAAACCAACCTTGAAGAACCTTCGAATTCAAACCTATCGAACGATTCCTGATACCTCTATAGTACGCGCACGGGAAATTATTGAGTTTGTGCATGTATATCCAATGTAATAAGTAAAGGTATAATAGAGATAAATGTTAATTTTTTTAGTAAATTTAATTATTGTAGTTTAAAAATGGGCCTCAAAAGTGCGCTCAACAATTACACTCATTTGTTTATGTATATATATTAAACTTAGCCCTGTGCTCATAATTTTGATTTTAATAGTATTTATAAGATTCCCTTATCAAGGTTGAAACAAAAGAACCTTGGAAACATGTTAACTATGATGTCAAAAAAGTTGGTTTCAGTTTTTGTAAAAGTAAAATAGTGCAATAATGTATCATGAAATAAGAAAATAAAAAATTTAAAGGGGATAATACTCTACATATTAGTATTTTAATATACTAATAGAGTAAGGCTGAATAATTCATGTCAAATGAAAGATTTCCCATATAATTTTTAAACTCAACTTGTTATAATAAATACTTGGTCGTAAAATTTTATTGGATTTTATTATTTTCAAGGATGTATAAACTACTTTTCTTTCTAATAAGTTTTCTAAGATTCAGATCATACCTGAACATGTTCCTTCCTAAAATGATCTAAAAATCTTTGGATTAAATTACTCAAGAAATAACAAATTTTTTGCTTTGGATTAAATTAAGAATTCAAATTCAGATGGATTGTAGCACATCAATAATGATCTACAGACATAATCAAGGCTCCATCAAGCAATGCCGGAGAAAGATTCCATTTTCGTCTCTATCGATTACAGTCCTATAATTCCGGAATTTGTATTCCTCGGACCTTCCGATTATTTAGACGTTACCGCACCAGCTAAAGGTCTCGGATGTATAAGCCTCATTCTGGACAATGGCACAAACACCAAATTCTTCTGCTTTGGCTACCAGACATTGGCGAAATCGATAATGGGCCCAAGCAAGCATTTTTGGGACGTTTTTCATGTTTTTTATTTACCATGTTAGAATACCTCGAACGGCGGAATGATGATAGCGTCGAATTCATAAATAAAAAATCCAATGGCCTTTGTGTGAATTTTACTTTACAAACACATAATTTCTCGTTACATATGTGCCACCGCTTTATCAGGTCTTTTAGCCTTCTCTTTACATTTGGAGGTTAATTGTGTGAAACAGAGCCATCTGCTTGGATTTTGGAGAGCTGTTTTGCGTCTCGTATGCCCAAGCAAATCTCCACTCATTAGTTTTGGGATAGTATGTAAGCTTGCCATCACATGAGATCTTGTGCGGATTGAGCCACTTGTTGTTATTACGTTTTTTTTTCGAAGTGGAGAGGCCATAGCACATGTTTATCCTTTAAAATAAAAAATGACATAAAAATGACATATAAAAGCAATTTAAAAAAAACAAAAACTTAAAAGATTTATTATCTTTACCTGGTGTCGATGTGCTTTTGCATATATTGCTGAAGTGTCAAGTTAAGATACATAGAAGCGATTCCAAGGTGACTTGAGCACAAATTGTAATGTTGTGATGCGACGCCTTATGAGATTGAAAAGAAAGGTGATGTGTTGATGCATCTTGTTGTCGTTGTGCATTACGTTTGATAACTTCCTTTCGTGCAACCAATACTTAATCAATCGCTTTGTCTCTGATATTGGTTAAAGCTGAGCCTAAGCAACTTCTTAAGAATAAGGCCAAGACGGACGATGGCACTGCAATAAAATTTTTCATCCCAGATAGCCAAAGCATCATCAAAAAGATGTTTTTGTTGAAACGTCATAGGTTTTAGCCACCCTCTTTCCGTGATACCATTATTGCATTATAATGATACATCGTCTTTTGCTACATTTCACCACAGTATTAAAGGCAAATCTTGCCAAGCCTACTCATCGCTTCAATAGCTGCTTCTGAGGGTAATCCAATAAAGCTTTGTTTTAAACATTCAGACTTTACCTATAGTGAAGACAATATAATGGCAACGTTGCGTGAGTGTAGCATAATAACTTCAAACACCAAATTATAAAAGATATTCTCGATCTTGCAAATCGTAGCAAGTCGCAATGATGGCGCCCGACCAACAACCGACCAGGAGTGCAACAATCATTACTCGGGTCGACATGACAACCGAATACCCCCGATCGACTGACAACCCCTTTCACTATATTTGATTTGCAATAAGATTTTTGTAAATAGAAAATAAAACCTTTGTTTCCAAAGCTTTATAGTTTTTTGGAATAATTTCTTGCTCAAAAAACGAGTAGCCCATGCATCCTCAGGACCTTGCCATTTTTCTGCAAAAGGGCGGTGAATTTATAATAACATTACGGCAAGACTTTAGGAAACCATAGAATGACCAAGCTTCACGGTCCTTCAAGTAGGAAGTGAGAATTGAAAAGAGTTTGTAAGTTTTGCAGAATGGAGGGTGAAGATATATTGGAAGAGGTCAAGGCAACAGGCGGACTCAACCACAGTGGGTAACAGCAACTGTGGTTTGATCGTTCCAATAAGGTCTTAAGCCATGGCGCTTGAATTGACCCCAGAGCCGATATTGCTGATGATCTCATATATCTGAAATCGGGTGAGAAGTTGTTTTTGTAGCTCAAGATCCTCTTTTTTGCTCTGCGCTAGAGATATGGGCGCAGAGGTAACCTTTCTTGGTAGCAGAGGTGGTGGTATCAGCATTTTAAGAAGGTAGCTCAGAAAAGAGAGGATTTAGTTTCACTGATTAAACAAATATTTTTTCTTTGCTTAAATTGTATGTAATGAAACATGTGACTTTGGGAATAATTTTTCCAAAGAAATTTACAATATATATAGTGTCGTGCAACGCATTTATGCGTCGAGATTTTCAGTCATTGAAAAATACGATCCAAGCTTATTTAGTGTTGAAGATCCTGATTTAAAAATTAACAAAGAAAAAATGACAACAATTGAACCTGATGTGGAAATTATTCGTGTAATGAGTGACGAAGGTGCGAGTTTTTTCAAAGCTTCAATTTTATTGAATTTTAAAATGTTGCAATTTGAAATGTTATTGGTTCTCAGAAATATCGATTTAAAATTCATCAACTCATTCATCAACTTTGGATGTAATGATAGATCGTGAGAAATATTATAAAGTCCGATTTGAAATATTTGTCAATGAGCAAAAGTGTTCACCGGATGGAGAGATTGATGAGTAAATTTGAAAGATTATAATTTATGACTTCAAATTCTGTTCGTCTGAGATTTTGCCTTTTCTTAAAACTCAATCTTTTTGAACCGAATATTAGACACGATAATGACCCAGCAACAATTCATTTACTTGCTTTAGAAAGATCAGCCTCTCAACCAATTGGTACAGTTCGTATTCATTCTTACTCTTTCAATTCCGGAAAAATTGGGCGATTAGCTGTAACACAACCATTTCGTGGTAAAGGAATGGGAAAGCTTTTAATGACTGCCGTTGAAGCATATGCAAAAAAAGAAATGGGGATAGAAAAGTTTTTTTTACATGCTCAAGAGGATAAAATGGGATTTTATGAGCGCAATGGGTATAAAGTTATAGATTGGAATATTTTTTATGAAGAAGGGATCCCCCATTTGAAGATGCTCAAGGATTCGAGTTAGTGATAGTCTACTGTTAAGTACTCTAGTTAATTAGGATTTAATAAAATATATGGTTCTAAATTGGAAATTTATCGAACCATTTAACAAATAAGGAACTCAGACAAATGTGTCGGAAAGCAAATTAATTATTATGGTCATTTTTTCCCACAGCGGAAAACCTTGAATTAATAATCTGGTGTGCTTTGACCTGTAGAAACTCAATTGAGAATTCTTTTTCAATAAATGTCATAGTATAATATTTCATTACTTTTCTCATAGGACCGAGAAAGGAAACTTCTGTTTTAATCTAAATATTCCGTAAAATTATTGATCTTTGCTTATTGACCTAAGCATCACATATCCCTCCTTTTCATAAGTTTGGAAAGCAATATCGTGACTTGACGATATTATTTTTGACCTGTTGGTAATAGCTTCAAAAATTATTAACGCAGTATATTTAAAAATGGGACACATACTTAATATTTTATTAAACGCATAAAATATAAATTTATCCAATAAAAGTACGAAATCGTTCACGAAATTTGGATTGAATAAATAAAATATAATGCTTACAATTATAGGATTTGATCGCTTTTTCCACACTCATTTAAATTGTAGTCAAGAATTTTCTTATTTATTCAATTGAGAACATGAAATTTGATAAAAGTTTTAAGTGGGCATTTTCGTTTTCATGGGTGAAAAGAGTCTCAAAAGCAAAAAAGAACCACTAATAAGCTTTAGTAAAGTGTTAAACTTAGTTTTAGCCCAATTAATACTTTCTTTAGAAACTCCCCAAGTATTATATGAAATGAACCAATGGACATGCTCGGATATTTTTTGCTACTATATTAGAGAAAAGAGAAACTTAAAAAAAAATTATTTATCGCAGTGAAATTAACCTTTACTTAATATTTTTAAATAGAATTTTTTTATTGATAATTTAGTTTATTATCAATAATATTTTCAATGAAAAGTAAAACTCTTTAAAGCGTTTTCGAATATTATAATTTAGGACTTGTATTCAAGATATTCTTTAATATTGTATTTAAAAACTACACTATGAAATAAATAATGGAATGTTTCTATTTCAAATACGAAGAACAAAAATATGAAGACTTTATTCTTTTATATTAATCATTTTATTGGTTAAAATTTTGAACAATTTCATATTTGTGATGTGGTTTTAATTATTTTGAAAGACTTTGGTTGAAGAATTTTCTGAAAAGTTTTCATCATTTGAAAAATATAAAAAGATTATAATATTGTAAATTATTTAAAAAGAATTAATTAATAATAATTGAAAATCATATATGAAATAATGAAATCTCAAATAAAATAATAATAATTATTATTTTATGTCTTTACAATATTGTGAAAGTAATAACCAGTATTTATTTATGCGGCATCACTATGCTTTAGCGCAGCCAAAAACGTGGTCTTTAAGCCAAAAAATTAAATGTTTCATTCCTTTTGTTGAAAATAAAATGGTCAAAAATTTCTGTAATTTTAAATTTCAGAATATGCCTCAAAAGGTTAGCACAAATAATTTTAATAAACCTGGTAGTTAAAATCTAGTAAAGTCAATTGAATACCTCAATTTTAATAATAAGTTTGCAAATATTGATTAGATTTTGCATTATCTAAAATTTTAACATATAATTAAAACCTAATATCAATAAATATTTCTAAATAAATAATAGTTTTTTGTCTTAGATGTATAGTAAATATCTTTCGTGACTTCGACGGATAAGCTTTATATCCTCTATTGCCTTTTGTTATAATTGAAGGTTCTTTTGACAGTTATTTCTAAACAGTAGCATAACAAGATTATGTAATTGAATTTTGATTTTTCTACATATTTATCTCGAAATTATTTAATATTAACATATTAATTAATTTCGACAAAATGTAAAATTTTAAATTTTTTCAAAAGATTTAAATTGGTGAGAACAAGCTTAAATCATATCAGAATATTTATTCAAAAAGTAAGAATTTATTATTCTAAAATAATATAAAATCTTTTGTTTAATTATAAATACCTTAATATTTTGATATAATTTCAAATTCATATTTTCTCATACACTAAATTTAACCTTTTTCTTTGTGTAAACTTTAAATATCAAGATTAATTTTATAGCATAAAACTTATTGAAAATTCTTTAGCAAGCTCTCAACTCGCTTTAAAATACTATAAGATACTTGAATATAAACTGCAAAATTTAAAATATATATCATGTTGAAAATTTCTAATTCCGTTTTATAAAACTTATTATTCTCAAAATCTTGCAAAGAATATAATTTAAAATTGACATATTTCTAGCTAGATTAGTGTTAATTATGTCATCATTAAGGTCAACATAAAACTAATGTATTTAAAAAATAAATTTTGAGTGAAAACCTGTTCTGATTTTATATTTAAAATAGCAAAAAATTAAGAGAATATTGTTACTTACCGCAGTTGTAAAATAAAAAGTTATACTTTGTGTAATTAATCTCAGAAAAGAAAAAACTTAATTTTTTTACTATTAGATTCAAAAAGACTAATAGCCAATAAAAATATTTTGAGAATTTGATTTTTGTTGAATTTTTAACTGAGTGCTTATTATAAATTTTAATTTAAATGGAAACTATGAAAATAAAAATAAATTAAAATTTAAAATATTGCTAATGTATATGAGTTTTATTTTACCGTTATATTTCTGATTTAAATATGGCAGATTTTTGATTTAAATATAGAATTTTTTGATTAAAAAGCTTCAATTAAAGTAAGGTTTATAATTATATTTTACAATTTAAAATTAAAAAAAATAATATGAGCTTAAATAGATATTTTTCATAATAAAATTGGTTGAATTAGCTTTTTTTCAATTAATAAAGTTTTACTGATTATATTAATAGGCAATTTATTTATATATTTACTTTTTTGAAATAGAATTAATTAGTCAATTAAAAAAGTTTACCTCAAATCCTAATTATCTGTACTTTGGTATTTTATTATTTTTGTGTAAATTAACTTTTAAAAAATATAAAGATAAACTCCAGGATCTGGAAATATTGAGAGATTTGTATTCGGAATTCGGCACTCGTGGCGATACGTAGATGTACAAAATTTTGGCCAAAAAAGGTGTGCTCAAGAATGGTTTATTGATTCATTATGTTTTCAGGGATGCTACATCTTTAGAGACTGAAATAGTCAAATGAATGAGGAATTTTGTCGAAAAGCGCCGTGACAAAATTTGGATTCCGTCGGCCAGGAATAGAGTCAAAATGGAAAAGGACGCGTCTCAATAAACTGGGCCCAGATATTTTTAACAAATAACGTTCTTGGTTGACCATTTGTCTTTCATGGGTTTGAGGAAGCCGGCAAGTATGATGTCGCAGGTTGAGAACATAGTTGGTTAAAGGTTTTTGTTATCAATGTCTACTAAGAAATTTCCTGTTTTAACGTAATGTAGGAAGCCCATGAGCTACATTTATCCTATTACTAGTTTTAGCCCTCAGATATAATATCCCCTTATTGAAATTAATTATAATCATATTATCACTTACATCTCTAACTTAAAATAGGATTTATAAACTCTTGAAAGGATTTCACAATCATTTGCAGATGGTGCCATCGGATTTTATTCCTAAAACGGTATTAATGGCTGAAATGAATAACAATAGCAATCATATTATTCATCATCTTTATGCTGTTTTCGAATTAAATTTTAAACCCAAATTAGCGATAGAAAAGATTAAAATTAACTAATATTCTAAGTAATTATCATTTAAAAAACTTTTTTTTACAAAGAATCGGGCTACGAAAAACCAATTAATAATTAATTAAATTTAATATGTAGTATACAACATTAGTGTAGGGTATCTTCAGTTAAAGTAATTGATATGTATTTATTGCTTATGAAATAAAACAATAGAGAAAACTAGAAACAGCAAATAAAAAAAATAAGTCGAGTAAGAATATTTAAAAAATACTTTATAAAAACTTTATTCTTATCAATTAAAAATAATAAAAGTTTTTTAATTTAGAATTTTTATATAATTGTTTTTTATGACTTTTTAATGTCAGGAAAAACAAT
Source organism: Geosiphon pyriformis (assembly GCA_016748015.1). Classification (NCBI taxonomy): domain Eukaryota; kingdom Fungi; phylum Glomeromycota; class Glomeromycetes; order Archaeosporales; family Geosiphonaceae; genus Geosiphon; species Geosiphon pyriformis. The sequence goes on along the minus strand of JAAOMT010000021.1, from coordinate 20,785 downwards.
TTTCGTTAATGTAAAATTTAAATTAACTTATCATTGCAAAAAAGCTGATATTAATATTAAAATCAATTTTTCTAAAACTTATAAAACCTATATATTTTGTCGTTAATAATTTAATTTTCAACTTTTTTTTGAAAATCAATTTTATTATTAATAAAAATTATATATAAATATATAGAAAATCAAAATTTATTAAACTTAGAGCATTATTTTATGCTAGAATATTGAATGTAAATAAAATTTTGAAGAAAATATACTAGAATAATAATATCAATTATAAAACTTTTACATTATAATAATTTCTTTTTGAATAGTAATTTAATTATCAAGTTTATTTGATTTCAAAAACAAAATTATTCAAACCCCATAATAAATAATTATTTATATATTTTAAAACCCCAAAAATACTGACTTTATAATAAATTTTATGGATAAAAAAACTAGTTACAAATTCCAAAACACTTGATTCCAATTTAAAAAAATTCCAACTGATTTTATAAAATTTCAGATTATTCCCCAATTAACTTTTCTGAGATAAAAGGAAAAATATCTTTTTTGATATTTAATCCAATTTGATAAGAGAAGAGATTACGAAATTATGGTTAAAGCATCCGAAATTGAAACAGAAAGTTAAAAAAAACAGAAATGAAAAGCGGTCGTTAATAAAACTTTTCTGTTTTAGTGCTGAACAACTACAATAACAAAATTTATTTTAATAAAATTTTTTATAATTAAGTCATAACTTCAAAAATGTTTTAATATATAGAAAATGTAAAATAAATTAAAGTCTTTAATATCTAGGTAAAGTTATGATTTTGAGTTTAATTCAAAGATGTGTTAAAAGTAAAACACAATTAATTAAGAACTCGCCTTTAGAAAAATAACTTTCTAAACGTATTATCGAATAAACCTTTAAAGAAACCCTCTTTGAATAATAAATTATTCACATTTTATCCTTCTTTATACTTTGTTCTTTATCCACATCATGGAATACAAAGAAATTAATAGATATCGTCCATATGTTCATGATTGCAACGAATGTAAACGGTTTCAAAGGAGTATTAAAAATAATAAAGATTATAATTCGTGTGCGGCATGCTGGCTCATATTTTTTGAGAAACATTATAAATACTTCTAAAGCGGCAATGACGAAGTTGATGAAATAATTAAGAATCCAATCTATAATAATAGAAAAAGTATCTCAGATTGAAGTTTACACATATGGTGAAACTCGATTCGGAAACTACCAATTCGCTCATTAGCTAAATTCCTTTAAGAATCTAAAAATATATAGAGTGACATATTATAATAATTCCATGCCCTGGCTCCAAAACCACGAGCGGGATAAAGTTGGAAAGTCAATTAATAAGTTGTTATAGAATCAAAATTTTGTTTTTAATCTGAACAATTCTTTTAAAATTATTATATATTTAGGAATGCAATGTTAGAACCAAGGCTGCATCGAATGAAAAAGCTTTCGCATCACATCTTGGTCCTTATTTAGGACAAATGATGTCACAATGTCCTCCTATGGTAACAATCAATCATTCTTAAATAGCCATTTTTTTTACACTAAAATTAAATTTAATCCCGATAATTAAATTTTTCTAGAAAATTTTTATTTAGATATATTGTCTATTGCCTTTTTTTAATAAATTTTTTTATGAATATTCTAATTATTTAACTAAATTTAAGACTTCGCTATTTTTAAGTGAAAAGGTTCAAAAAATTGAAGTAATTAAAATTTTATTTTGGCCTTGCCTTCATTGAAAAAGTATTTTAGCGTGGATTTAATTTAAGTTAAAATTTCCAAATCCAATAAAATTTGTTTTTCAATTTAAAATTCTGGTTTTAATTAAAAATAAACATTCACATTTTTCTCATTTAAAACTTATGGACATAAAAATTTTTCCGAATTAATACTGACCATAAAATTTTTTATTCGTGCTGATCAAATTAATATATTTCGATAGCAAGGGCAGAGGGCTTTCGTTTTACACGGTGAAAAAGTATATATTAACCATGCTCAATATTGCCTAATTTAATATTTAAATCCGAACTTACGTAAAAAAGGTCTCAAGGATATTTGATCAGTGGTTTAAAAATAAAATTATTATTGCTTGGATTTAAGCTAATATTAGCAATTCTTAAAGTTACTACCGAACTATTTCATTTAAAAATACTTATATTAATTACAATAGTTTATTATACATTAGGTTTCTTAAATATTTTATATCGATCATTTCAAATTTCTGAATTAAATTTCAATAGGCTTAAACAATAAACAGTAAATAACAAGAGTTTATCAGAATTGGCAACGGGTAAACAACTTTGGCATTGTAAAAACCCTTCCATGATAACTTTGTTATATACTGATAAAGTTTTATTCCTGGACTAGATGGATATAGAAAAGATAATTGACAAATGTGGCTACCCCCTCCCGCTCTTAACTCTTGTAAGAAATCTTAAACTAAAACTACCTCCTCCCGCTCTTCACTCTTGTAAGAAATCTTAAACTACCCCCCTCCCACTCTTTATTCTTGCAAGGCATAAATAACAAACTAACAATTATCAATTCCTCACCACCTAACTCTAAAATTTAATTCAGTTATTTGATGATCGATTGTTCATGATTTTCTATTCCGTATTCATTGGTTATTCGAATTTTGAATTGCGAATTACTAGTGGGCGATAGTTATTGAATTCGTGCATTTTTGGTGGCCGGTGGTTATTCGAATGTTGAGTTTCGAATTATTGATGGCCGGTGGTTATTTGAATGTTGAGTTGCGAATTATTGATGGCCGGTGGTTATTCGAATGTTGAGTTTCGAATTATTGATGGCCGGTGGTTATTCGAATGTTGAGTTGCGAATTATTGATGGCCGGTGGTTATTCGAATGTTGAGTTGCGAATTATTGATGGCCGGTGGTTATTCGAATGTTGAGTTGCGAATTATTGATGGCTGGTGGTTATTCGAATGTTGAGTTGCAAATTATTGATGGCCGGTGGTTATTCGAATGTTGAATTTGCGAATTATTGGTGAGCAGTGATTATCCGTCAATTGTTGGTGTCAAACTAGAGTCAATCTCAATAGGGTCTTCTTTTCCCGCC
>JAAOMT010000386.1:133745-162972 GCA_016748015.1 Geosiphon pyriformis | reverse complement strand
CTACCCTAACCCTAACCCTAACCCTAACCCTAACCCTAACCCTAACCCTAACCCTAACCCTAACCCTAACCCTAACCCTAACCCTAACCCTAACCCTAACCCTAACCCTAACCCTAACCCTAACCCTATCTCTAACCCTAACCCTAACCCTAACCCTATCCCTAACCCTAACCCTAACCCTAACCCTAACCCTAACCCTAACCCTAACCCTAACCCTAACCCTAACCCTAACCCTAACCCTAACCCTAACCCTAACCCTAACCCTAACCCTAACCCTAACCCTATCCCTAACCCTATCCCTAACCCTAACCCTATCCCTATCCCTATAAATATCCCTATCCCTATAAATATCCCTATCCCTATAAATATCCCTATAAATATCCCTATCCTTATCCCTATCCCTATCCCTATCCCTATCCCTATCCCTATTCCTATCTCTATCCCTAACCATTACACCAGCTTCAATCAAAAAACATTAAGTATCAATAGACAAAAAACCAGCAAAAAGCTTTTGATATATTAAGAAGAAAGCTTATTTAAGCTCTAATGTTGATGTATCCAGATCACAGCAAACCATTTATCATTATCATCAATGCATCAGGCCAAGCATTGGAAACAATACTATTGCAGAAAAGACCAGATAGAAGAAAACATCCAGTAGTATATACCAGCCAAAGTTTGAATCCAGCTAAAAAAAACTATGGAACACCAACATTAGAACACTTAGCAATCTATTGGGCAGTCATAAAATAGAAAGAATACTTAAGCCAGAAGTTCAACATATACACTGATTATAAAGAATTAACTTTAATCCAGAAGCAAGAATTTGGAAATAATCATTATGCTCAATGGAAAATAGAACTTTCACTATTTAAATATACTATACACTACAAAAAAGGAAAAGAAAACAGAAATGCTGATGGTTTATTACAAATAAGACAAATCTAAGAACACTTCAACCCAAAAATATAACAAAAGATGAATAAACAAAAATATTAACAACTTTAACATTTTATAAATACCCAACGATTCAAGAAGAAATTATCTCAAAAGGAACAAAACTATATTAAACAACAATCCAAATATTTTATCACTTACCAAAATATACTTTATTGAAAAAACAGAAAGAATCCAGATCAACCAACCAGAGTAATTACAGAATTAGAGAAAGAAACAATATTATTCAACATGCACTCTGATTCAACAGCAGAACATTTTCACAAAGAAGCAACTATGGAAAGAACCAGAAATAAATACTATTGGCCATTCATATATTCAGATATTATCCAATACATGCAAAATTGTGATGCTTGTCAGGGAAGAAGAGGAACAAGACTTAGTGAGCCATTAAGACCAATCAAAGTAGGACAACTATTTGAGCAGATTGAAATTGATTTAGTTGGACTATTAATAATAACTAGCAGAAAGAACAGATATATCGCAGTAGCCATGAATTATCTTACTAAATGACCAGAAGCAAAAGCAATTCAAAGAGTGGATGTAGAATCTGTTACCAAATTCATCTATCAAGATCTGATTTGTCGACATGTATGTTCAAAAAAATTATTATCTGACTAAGAAACTCACTTTGTGAATAGAACATTAACAGAACTGAGTTAAAGATTTGGAATGAAGAGACCATTATCATTACCATATTACTCACAAATCAATAAATTAGTCAAAAGATTCAATAGAATATTGTGTGAAGCAATAGCTAAGAAAACCAGGACAAATGAAATTTATTCATACCATCAATATTATTTGCTTATTAAATAATGAAGCAAGATACTACACAAGCAATACTATTTGAATTAGTATACAGTAGAACAGCAACATTATCAGTTGAGATAGAAGTCAATACATATCTGACAGAACCAATAACAGAAGACAATATCCAAGAAACATTGGTAAAAAGAACATATAATATAATAGAAATGCTAAAAAACAAATGGCAAAAAGCAGCTGATAACATTCAAAAATCACAAAAAAAACAAAAAAAAAAGCATGATAACCAACTACCAGATAAACCAGTCGAATTCAGGATTGGAGATAAAGTACTATTACATCATACCAAAGTGGAAAAACAGTGGAATAGAAAGTTTGATCCAAAATGAGATGGATTATTTTACATACATGAAATTTTAAAAAATAGATCTTATAAGTTATAATTAGAAAACAGAATTCTGAAAAAAACAGTACATAGAAATTGTTTAAAAATTTATTAAACACAAGGATCAACATCAGTGGAACCACAACTAGGAACACAAATTCTATTAATCAGACCAGAAAATATACCACAAGATATAGAACAAATGATAATTATCAAGACATAGTTATACATGTGCTGAAATCTAGATATTATATACATATAAGCCTTAAGACCATAAAGAAAAGAATGATAGAAATTTCAAACATGGATCTTTCAGACAAAATTTTAAAATTATCTAAACAATTATTTAACAAAATTCAAAAATCTATATCTCAAATAGAAATTATAATCGATAAAAAAGAGATAAGATATAGAGATAAAGAAAAGAAAGAGATGGGTGAAAGTTCAACTAGAACTAATCATGCTCATCCTTACATTTCACCTGAAAAAAAATTTTACAAAAAAAAATTAAATATACTTCTTGGGTGGAATGTGGAGAAAAAAGAGGTGAGGAAGAAAAAGAAGTGCAAAAATTAGATAGAAGACAAAAACAATTATATACAACATATTTGGCTTTCAAGCTAGAAAAAATTAAAAAATCTTTAGCTCATAGAACCAAACTCTCCAAAACAGGGGAGTAAACACCAGACAATGTCCAGGAGTGGAAAGAAAAAATCTCTCTAATATATTGGTTTTACAAAATCGGAGAACAACTAGACTTAGAAAACCTATACAGAGACTACAACCAGAAAACTTTCAACAAAAAAGCAATGCGACAAGTAGAAAAATTCATAGAAAGGAGCAATCTGACACTACACTACAAGACAGCATGTCAATTATATGTTGCTTTTTGACATTGTCCAAACATACTATTGGATAGATCTTTAAAAAAGATAACAGTCAACAACATAGGATAAATGATCAATCAATAGTTTGAAGATTTACAAAAAGCCATAGTCAACATAACCATCAAACATTACATGAACAAGTTCTATCAACAGACATAACTGACTTTGCAGAAGCTCAATATTAAAAAAAAAAAGATAATGTTACTTGAAAAAAGAAAGCTTATCAAAGAAAAAAGAAAAAACATGACCTAATGAAAAACGTGATGAAATGTGAAGAAACTCAGAATAGTGTACAATAATGTTAGATAATATGTTATAATATAGGATAACGCATTATAACATAAGATAACACATTATAACATAAGATAACACATTATAATATAGAATAACATGTTATAATGTGAGATAACATAGAATAACATGTAATAATATCAGATAACATATTATAATATAAAATAATTAGTTATAATGTAAGAAAAATGAAGTGATAGCTAACAAGAACAGACAATCCAAAGCAATCCTATAAAATTAGAAAATACACATATATAGCAGTAGCATTAGAAGCAAAAAAAGAAGAAGAGAGAGACAGAAATTTCTTAGTTATCATTTCCTAGTTAGAAACCATAACATTCCAAAATATTAATAAATATACTTATTCAGCATTTTAAATTCAGTTGTTTACTATCAACTCTAAATGGTGATAGTAATTAATACTTAAAACACACAGGAACAATAACTTTTAATCACAGCTATTGACAAAATATTAACTTACATTGTCTTAGCTTATTGTTTTTATTTTTTTTTATCTCTTTTATTTTTGTCTTTATTTTTGTTGTGTATACTAATTGATTGAGAATTAAGTGCTAAGTATTAATGTCAAGAATTGCCTGGTAAAAGACCTCTGCAAATAGATAGAACATGTAAGAATTACGGATTGCTTACTAGAAAATTGCTGGCCACAACACTAAAAAAAAAATTAACAGAATTGTAATTCTGGGAAGCTATGGATAAAATAACATGAGAATTTCTGTCCATTATACAAAGAACTTTAATCAAAATTTTCAGATTGAAACACTTTTAGACATTACTAATGTTATTTATTGAGCACTAAGTTATGGGTTTGTTATTTGCTTTGGGACCCCAAATAATCACCTGTAACAATGTTAAGACTGTTTTTTAGTCTATACATGGTTTTTTGGATGCATAATCTGTTTTAAAGAACAATGTAAAGCTTTTTTGTATGGAGTTTGCTTCTTAAAGTTCTCTGAATGCTGTATTTCTGGTTGAGCTTACAAGTTCTATTTATCTTGTTACTCTTAAAATTGCCAAGTCTTTGGTAGTTTTTGAGTTTGGTTTTTCTTCTGCTGTTGTTGTGCTATATGATGTGCTTTTAGATATGTTTGCTGTCAATATTAAGTCAGCTCTTAGTGTTTTTGGTAAAATTTCTCATGTTGTGCTGAAGTTTATTGGTGTTTAACAATATGTGGTTGTCTATTTTAAAGAATTGAATACTGCTGTATCTATTCTTATTCATTAGTTGATTTTGGTGGGCAAAAATAGTGCTCGAATTCTTCTTTTTGTTAATCAAAATAAGAAAATTTTGTCTTATAATAGTTTAAGACCAAATTGGTTACCTTTTTTTCTGATTGTACTGTCTTTTAAATTAGTGATATAATCTCTTAAATTAGTAATCAGACATGTTTTATTTCTCAGTTTCCTGATTTTGGTTATTATTCTTGGTTTGTCTTGGTTATATTTGATTCTTAAGCTAATTTGGATTCTGCTATTATCAAAACTGGTATACTGAGAAAGTGCCATATCTGGTAAAAAACTTCTGGAAATCAGCATTGTTTTTAATGCCAAAGTTCAGATTATCTGGCTTTAAATTGTAAAATGTCTCTGTCTCTTCTTTCTAAGACTCTTAAAATGTTTATTTTTTATGGTGTTAGTAATAAGTTTTATGCCAAAGCTGCTGTTCTTGTGTTTTCTTTGATTTTTGGTACTTTAGTTAATATGGCTTCTTTTTCTAGTATTACATCAAATAATTCTGTGTTCTTATCTTGGTTAATCTCTTTTGAATTAAAGTTGACCAAGCTTTCTGATTTGGTTAACTCTATTGTTAAGCCTGTTGGTTTCATGATAAAAGTGTTTAAACAATTTGTTAATAATAACTTGATTTCAAGTAGTATTTTTGGTCTTAGGATCAATAAGATTTTGGTGCATATGGGTTTTTTTAATAAAACTGTTAATAAGCTAAAAAGAAAGATGGTTTTTTTAAAAAAAAAGTGCTACATAAAAGATTTGGATATATTTGGTAATTCGGAGCATCTGTTTGACATAAATAATATAATATTTTCTAATTTGATGTTTCTTTAAACTAATAAGTCTGTTTATATTAAAATTAATCTTATGAAAATAGCTAAATGACTAGTTAAATTGATTCCTAATAGTGTTATTTTGTTTGGTATTGTTCAAAAAATGTTGTCTTTGAGTAAGTTTTCTTTTGTTGTATCAATATAATATAATTTGAACTGGCTTAAGTAACTGATTACATGTAGTAAATATATAAACTATATTTAGTCCTAGAATACTTAGTTTGTTTCTTATTTCTAGATGATAGTTAGACTATACTCATTTAATTCTAATAAAAAAAAAGATTTATAAATAAAACTCACTAACTAGTCAACATAAGTTAACTTAATATTGAATAACTAAATAAAATTTTTATATAAAAACTTAGTTTTGTTAGTTTTTATTATTCAAATTGTTAAAAATTAAGAATTATCAATATTAATATATATATCTAAGTTAAAAAATACAATACTAAAGTGTGGTTTTTTTGGAAAATATTTAAATTTTATAAGTAAACAATATTTAAGAACATTGAAATTATAAATACAATATACATAAATCAAAATTATTACTTAAAATCATAAATATTGTTTTAATATTTAAATTACAAATTACAAAGTTCTTATTTATCTTAGTTATTTTTATTAAAAAATTTTGTAGTTTTTTTATTTGCAACTTCTATTTATCTTTACTTTTTTTTAGCTTTTTTACTTCTTTTTTCAGATTTTTTTTCTTTTTTATCTATTTTTTTTTGCTTTTTATCTATATCTTTTTTTTTCAACTTTTTTTTTAATTTACTTAATTTATTTAGTTTTTTCACATATTTTTTATATTTAATTTTAATATTTCTTAATTTTAGTTTAATATTTTCAATATTTATTATATTGTTTTGTATATTTATTATAATTTGAAAAAATAAAGCACTAATATATATTTGGTTTATATTAATAATATTTTAGATTTTTAATTTATTAGTATAAATTTATTATTTAAATAATAAACTCTTATTAAATTATTATAATAATTAAAGTTTTTACTTTTTGTTATATGTTTATATAATATAATTGTTTTTTTAATAATTATGTATTATATAATTTTTAAATTATTTTTGTTTTTTTAAATTAATATTATTATTGTTTTATATATTTTAAATTGAATAAAATTTGTTTTATTATTTTAAATAAAAATAATTGTAGGTTTTAAAATTAAAAAAAATTAAACCAGTATTAAATATATTTTTATTAATATTTTACATATATATATAACTTTATATTAATTTCAAAATTATTAAATAAGTTATATATTTAATTTATAAATAAAACAAATTTAATAATATTATTTTTAATTAAATATAATTTAATTAAAACTTAAAATATGTAACAAAAATATTATTTGCATATTTTTTATAAATAAACAATAATTTAAACTTATATTAAACAATATAAATTAAAAAAACTATTTGTTTTTATTTTATTTAAGTATTTAACAATTTTTTATTTTAAACATATTTATATATTAAAGTTTAATAACTTTTATATTAATACTTCATATTTTTTACAAAATAATTAATTAATTATTTTTATTTTTATTAAAAAATTTATTATTTTTATTATTTAAAAAACATATATTATAGTTTTATGAATTTTTAAATAACAAAATAATTATAATAATACTTTTAATTTAAATTTTTTTTTGTATTTTTAACAATCAATAAAAAAATAATTTAATTTATTAAACAAATTAATTTTTTTTTATTTACAAGTAAAATTCAATTATTATTTAATATAATATAACTATTTAAAATTCTAAATTAAATATAATTTATGTACTTATTATATATAACAAATAATTTTTTAACTCTTTTTTTTATTGTCTCTTGGTTACAACAGAAGTAAAGATTTATCAAAAATTTAATTAGTTTTTTTTCTTTTTTTCTTTTGTATTTCTTTAATTATTTTTTTAATTTATTTTTTTTTATTATAATAGAACTGATAAGTTTTTCTGTTAATAGTTTTGGTTTGGGTTTGGCTGGTTTAATGATCTGTTTAAGTACCAAGAAAAAATGTGTAAAGAGTGTTTATTCTTACAGTATATTTTATAAAAAACTAAAAAAATCTAATGTAAGTATTAGTATAATTAACTTATTTACTAGTTTTTTAAGTCTTTAAGATATTAGTGTCTCTGATAAAAATTCTATAATGTCTTAAGATAACAAATTTAATAAAAAAACCAATAGTATCAACAGTTTATTAGATATAAAAAATATATAAAATATAGTTGCTGAAGAAATTAGCTATATAAATTTAGATAATTTAATGATCAACAATAATATGGATAATATTACATTACAAAAAACTTATACTTAAACATATGTATTAGGTTACTTACTAAAAACTTTTTTATTTGTGAATTTAAACAATGATAACAATATTTTATTGCTTTTATTACCTAAGTACAATAACTTTAAGCAACTTTTATTGATCAAATAACATGTGTCAGAAAAATAGAGTTTTAATTTGGCAAAATTATTTGTATTAAATATTGAATTGTCCACCATTTCTGACAAAACTAATGATAATAAATTATTACATATAAAAAATATTTTCTATTGTGTAAATAGTTTTGAAGGAGCTTTTACTTCTTCAAAGTTTTCAAAGATAATTAAATCTTTTTTTATATCTGAGTTGAGTTTGAAAAAAGCTAGAAAGATGACTATTAATAAGAAAATTTTAGTTAATAATAATATAAGAAAAACAAATAGCTATACAAATTAGATAGTAATTATTAAGAAGATCCCAATAAATCTTTTTAAATTGACAATAAAATCAGTTTTTTCTAAAGTTAATAAGATTATTTCAATTAAAATACAGCTTATTAGTTTATGACAAAAGATCTTAATAGAATTTAAATCATTAGATATTGCTAGTTTGGTTGTATCTAAGTAGTCTATTCTTATAAAAAAAAACTTTGTGCATATAATTTTGGCAGTTAGTAATAAACAGTTGTAAGTTTCAAAATATTTTCATTGAGCTTTGTTGTATACTCTGCTAATTGGCATTACTGTCTATGATTTTTTAATTTGTTGAATTTATACAGTAGAAAAACTTGTTTTATCAGCTGTAATTCTAGTTTATATGTGTGTAATAAATGTGTTATGGTTTGTTTTGTTGATGAAGCATCCAAAAAAACTACTATTAGTTCTATTCCAGTTTTCAAAAATGTAAATTTGTGCTAAATTAGTCTTTCTTTAGTCTATTGTGCTTAATATAAACAATTTAGTTACATTTTTGGTGTATATTCAATGGATGAAAATTTGGGTGATTACAGTAAACAATTAGTTATCTTTCAGAATTAAATAAGTTTAATAAATATATATAGAAAAAAACAGACACTAATTGCTTGTCTGGTTTTATTTAATAAAAAAACTTAGACTCAAATTGCTGGTGGTTTTATTTCTTATGTAGTGTTTTCAGTTTTTCTGCTAAATTTTTTCAATATAAATAATAAGTTTGTCACTTTTGAATATAGTTTCACTAGTCTTGTAAAGCAAATTGACAAGCTGGCTAAGAAATTTGATGTATTTAGACCAATAGTTTTCTAGACTAGCTTTGAATATCAGTTGTTAGTAATCATTTTATTATAGAATCAAAGAGCAAATATAATAATAAGTAAGAGTTTAGGTGTATTTACTAATAGTAAAACTGTTGTAGAAACAGTGTTTCTAGATTTGTTTATAGTTTCTAAATTGGAAGACAGTTTGATGAGTTTTTTAGATATAGTTATAAGTTTTTTAACCAAAGTAAACAATCTTGTTTTAGAATCAAAATTTTTTTTTAATAACCAGTCTTGTTTGAAAGTTTGTTATATGTAATGTTAAAGATATTAATGTCCCTGCTAAGCAGAAAAATATTGTCTATTAATATATGAATTCAAATAATATAGTTTTTATTATTATGAAAACAAAGTTAAGGTTTATTATTAAACTTTAGATTGTGAACAAATTTGATAAAATGTGGATTTTCATATCTGATTTAGATAAAAACTTTTTTAAAACTGAAGTGATAATTATTATGAACAATTTTCTGGCTTAACATGTTTCTAAAATAGAGAAAGTTTCTGATTATGTTGTTTCTATATAGCTTTTTTTTAAGAGCAAGTTTTTGGTTATAATTCTTAATTTGTATGCTAGTGCTTTTGCTAAAATCAAGTTTAGTCTAGCTTTAGAAGTTAATTTTTTTATAGCTAAAACAATTAACTTCAGCAGTTTTGTAATTTTGAGTAAAAATTTTAACAAAAATAGATCTTAAAAAAGTGTAAGTTTTAAGTTTTGTTTGGATTTGGGTTTGGTTAATGTATTTAGTGAACATTCATTGATTAATGCTTCTATTTGAAGCAACTTAAAGAGTGTCAAGAAGATTATTGATTACATTTTTGTAAGTAAAAATTTGTTATTTGTAATTGTTAATCATAAAATTAAATTTGCATCTGAATTTTTCAATATTAATTACAAAGTTGTTTTAGTTTTAATTGGTTTGAGTGGTTTTTTGGATGTTTAATTGAATAATATAAGAAAACAATCTAACAAAAATCACTGAAGTTTAGAATAAAAAACATAAATAAAATCAAATAGACTTATTTTAAAAAGTGTTTTTCTAATAAATTGTTAACTTTGACAGATTTGTTTATAAAGGCAGAGATTTCTAGAAATTTGGATTTAATATGGGAGGTATTGAAAAAGATAATGGTAAATTTGACTGACAAAATTTTTTTTAAACATTTTTAATTGTTTAAAGAACAAACCATCATCAAAATTTTTTAAATTAGAACTGCTAACTGCTAAGATAACTAAAGCTCTAAGGTCAAGAGATGTGCTTAAGTTGGAATCTCTATTTTATACTTGATTAACTATTGATAAAAGCAAAGCTTTGAAGATACAAAACTTGATTCAAAATAGTGCCAAATTAATAGAAATTTTTAATTGCTTGTCTGATATATAAAAAATTTATCTCAAGTCCAAAATACATGAATTTAAAACTTTTAAAAATATTGCTATTAGGTATGCAATTAAGAAAAAAATAGGAAAGTTCTGTTCAGATAAAAAACACATAATCAAGAGTATATTAAAAAAGTTTTTTTATAAGATAATACTTGATTATTTGGTGGTTGATAATAAGCTGGTTTTGGAATCTAAAAAAATTAAGATTAAAATTAATATTATTATAGAGAGTTAAATTAAAAAGTATGTGGTTTTTAAGTTTTTGTTTGGACTTTAGACTAATTAATATGTTTTTTTAAATTATATAAACAATAGTGTATTTTCAAATATTATAAAAATTATCAATTTTGAGAAGTTGGTACAGATAATTAAAAATTTGCCAAATAAAAAAGCTGTTGATTTAAGTGGCATTTCTAATAAATAATAAAAAAATTATGGTAATAATATGCTTAGATGTCTTTTGGGTCTTTTGAATACATGTTTGACTTTAGATATAGTTTTGGCTTGGTAAAAAAAAACATAAGTTTCAATAATTTCTAAGTCTTATAATTGGAATAAAATCTTAACAAATACTTGATCTATTGTTCTAATTAAAATAGCCAAGAAAATTTTTTCTAAGATTCTTTTAAATTAGATTTTTTTTGTTTACAGCTGTTTTGGTGTGTTTTATGAAGACAACTTTTCTGTCTTAAAAAGTACTTTAACACAATTACTTATTTTACTGTTAGGTCTATGATTAAAGATGTTTTAAAAAAGTTTATTGGTTTTTTTGGTATTATTTATGAAGATAAAATAAATAAAATAATGACAGATTTTGGTTTTTCTGGTAGTTATTAAGTACATAATAGTCTGAATTAGAGTAAAGTATTCTCTTTTCTTCTTTGAAAAATTTTTTATGATTCCTTTTTGTGTAAAATAAAAAGATATAAACATTTATGTAGATATTATATTAACATTAGCTTTATAGCTAAGACAAATAAAATTGAAGCCAAAAATAAAAAAACTTTTTTTTTTGTAGCTGGTGCTTTTGTTGATAACACTATTTGGATTGGAAACAATCAGATATCTACACAATATATATTAAACATTGCCAGTAAATTTTTTTGATTAATAATATTTCAATTAACAATGACTATTTTTATTAATTACAGAGTTAAAGATATCATTTTGAAGATCAATGATTTGCCAATTTCAATTGTCAAAAATAGTAAGCCACATAGGTACTTGGAAATTTTTTTGTCAATTAAAAATTTATTTAGACTTAGTTTGGTTAAAACTTACTTTAATATTATGTTTTTCTCTAATATGGTGTTGAAAAAAGTAATTACTAATAAACAATTCTTATATTTAGTGTTAGTAGTTTTATAGTCTATTATTGGCTATTGATTACAGTTTAATTTTGTTTTATCCAATATGTGTCACAAATAGGATACTATAGTTAGGAAAAATCTCAAGCTAAAAGCCAATTTGCTAAGAAATTTTTTTAATAAAACTTTATATTATCTATCTCAATATAATTTAAAATTTTTTGATCAAATTTAGGTTAGGAGAAAGTTAGTTTCATTAGTCATTTTTTTAATGCCTCTGGTATTTTTGGGCATCTATTTGAACACAAGTTTTTGGATTTGCAGATTTTAAGGTAAAACTTTCTTGGATTTTTTGCAATTTTTTGTTAAATTGTATGTTAGTCTAGTAAACAATTTTTAGCTAAAATGATAAAGATTTTTTTACTTAATAAGTTATCTATTATAAACACTTTGCCTAATATATTCTGCAGTCTGGGAAAGTTTTTAATATTAAATATTCTGAGTGGGTTTTTGTATTATGATTCAATGCACTTTTCAAAGCAGTTCAGTATTATATTTAATAATAAACTTCTGAACAAGAAGAATAGTGTGATAAATTAAAAAACTTTTTAATATTGGAAAAAATTAGATCTTAGAGGTCCTGTGTTTCATTGGTTTAACTCAGCTTTAAGAATAATAATAATTGTTTGAAATTGAATTTTTTGGAGATTAATAGTTTGTTTGATGCAGATGTTGTAAAATCTGCTAGGTTTTCTAAAGTGCATAATAGTTTGTTTAAGATTTGATCAGATGTTATTAAAGTATATATAAATAGTTCTCTAAAAAACATAAGTTGCTAATAAGGCTGTAGCATATTTTTTTGTGATGAATATGGGAGTTAGTATTGTGATTTATAGACTTCTGTCTTCTATAATAACCAAGCTGCAGATTATGGCTTTGTTCTTATTGTAGATTTCATTTTTTTGTGTAATAGTAATGTATCTGAATAGTCAGATTACTATTAATGCTTATGTTTTTAAGATTGAATTTACTGAGCTAAACTTTCACAATCAATATTGAATGGAGAGAAAACATATTGTTAAATTAATAAAAATTAAGCATCATTCAGTTCAATAAATAAAAATTAAAAGTTATTTGAATGTTTCTGGCAATATTAAGACTGACTTTTTGGCAAAAGTGATTGTCTTTTCTTTTTTATCTTTGTCAATTGGAGTGATTGAATATTTTGTTATAACTAAAGACATAGTCATGTTTGACAACACTTATTATTTTGTTTATAATGTTTATAAATTAATTAATTATGCTCAGTAAAAGACTGGCCCTAGTTACAACATTCTTCTTAATTCCTTAATTAATAAAGTGAATTAGATATCTACTATATAGGTTTGGCACCCTAATTTTCATATGCTGTCTGAGTTCATTAGCAAGAGATTGGCTAATATACATACCTATTTAATAAAAGCTATACATAAATGTTTGCCAATAGTACTTAGAAAAAATTGTATAATAAGTTATATTCTGGAGTTTTGTGTTTGTTTTGTGAAAAAATTGAGTTGTTAAATTATTTTTTCATTTATGCTAATAATACTGGCATTTAAAAAAAAATTTTGTTAAAGACTTCAAACGTTCAAATTTTGTCAGTTAAAATCTGTGGCTCTTTTTTTACTGTTTTAAAAACTCTTTTTGAGTGCTTATTAAATGTGAAATTGTACATAGTAATTTTTAAAGGCTTTGTATTAAAACATTGGTGTAATAAGACTGTTGTGGTTCTTAAAAAAAAGAAACAGATTGTTGTAATAATAGTCAAATTTGTGAAATATTTGGTAAAAAAACATTGTTCTAAAATTTGGTTTGTAAAGTTTAAGCATAAAGTAAATATAAAAAGAACTAGTTTGGTAAGAAATAATAATTTGGTGTTTAAATTGTCTTGTAATTAGGCTAGAAGTTTGTCAAATGGAGTAATTTATCTGTTCAATATTATTGAGTCTTTTGTTATTAGCTTTGGTAAACATAAGTCATATACTTTTTTTTCTGATTTAAGTGATTATGTTAGTGTTTATATAAATATATAGTATTGTTTTGTTTGGCCCAAATAGTTGGTTACATGTAGCCAATACATAAGTTGCATTTATTTGGAATTACTTAATTTGATTCTATATGCTAAATAGTGGTTAAGCTTTACTTATTAATTATTAATAAAAAAAATACATATAACTAGTTATCTGATTAATTAAAATAATACTATATAACTATGTTAATTAAAACTTTTTTAACTGTATCTGTAAAAAACAAACAACTTATTTTTAATTCAAAACTAATAATATAACTCTTTTCAATTTTTAACAAATAAGTAATTTTATTTAAAATTTTAATAGAAAAACTACAAATAATATCAAATATAAAACTATTTTTATTTAACAAACTTTTATAATTTATTTTAGCTTTAAGTTTCAAATTAGGTATCTATATTTACTTCTTATAATCAATAATTAAATTCTGAACAAATTCAACTAATTTAGACATAATAAGCTTAGTAATTTTTAAAAAAAGCTTAGTTTTTATCAACCAATTCTTAAAAACAAATTTCTTATAC
The DNA here is from genome assembly GCA_016748015.1 of Geosiphon pyriformis. Taxonomy (NCBI): domain Eukaryota; kingdom Fungi; phylum Glomeromycota; class Glomeromycetes; order Archaeosporales; family Geosiphonaceae; genus Geosiphon; species Geosiphon pyriformis. The sequence goes on along the minus strand of JAAOMT010000386.1, from coordinate 148,727 downwards.
AAAATTATATACAAATTAATATTAAAAACACATAAAATCAATGACTAATGAACTATGAATAAAGCCAAATTTGTATTAGTTAAAAACTAGTAAAAAGTAAAATGTTTATTTAATAAATTTTAATAAATTAAAAAATTTGAGCCGTAAATAAAACTATAATTTAAAAACTCTATCTTATCACAATATACATATAATATGTTTGAATAACTAGTAATTATATAAGTGTTTTTTAACTATTATTAGCAATTTTTTATGTAAAATCTTTATTAAATACATATATAAATTAGTAATGGCTTTGCTTATGTATTCAATAGCCATATAAAAATCAGAATGTCAAACTAAAACAGTATGTTTTTAACTAATATTACCAATATACAAAAAATGCATAACATTAAAATTCAATCTAACTTCTTATTGAAAATATCTTATAATATTATTTATAATTTTAACAAAATAATAAATATTATTAAACATTATTTTATTATTAGCCATTAAAAAATTTTTTTTAATATTTACCAAAAAAACAAGCTCTAAAAAAATAGTCTAATCTGCCAACTTATTAATATGCTCATTGTTTAATACATCCAAATAATTTTTTATCTTGGCCCAATTTACAAAAATGTCTTTATTTCTGACCAAATTATTAATATGATAGTGCTTTATCTAATATTTATTATAAAAATTAAGTATCACTAATATTAATTTAGCTTAACATACATCCAAAAAAGTCTAATTATCAGAATAAATTGTAACTTTAGATAAAATTGAAACACACTTAAGAGTCAGAGCAATAATTTATATCTTAACCAAAATTAAAGACAACAATTTATTAATTTCTACACTTATATACAAACTCAGATCAAAAAAATAGACAGTTATATTATCTATAGCACCAAAAAGCCAAAGTTTTTAACTAAACTATTAGTATAAATTGAGATTTCAAGCAAAAATACATTCTTTTAATTAGAACAAACAATATTAAAATCATATGTATTAATTATATTTATTTTAAAAAAGTGTTTAGAAACAGATAAAAAATCTTAGATTAAATCAAATCTGTATAAACTAAGAGGGAACTAAACTTTGAGATCCAATTATTTTTACTAATAAAAAATTTTCGAACAAAATATTTTTCATAATTATTTAAAAGTTGGTTAGCAAAAATAATACCAAAATATTTTAGAAATTTAAAAATTCGAAAATAATTTATCTGATTCAGAATATTTAAAATAGAAATATTATGTTTAAAATAAAAAGCATTAAGTAAATTAATAAACAAAAATATATTATTGTGCCAAAAAATTTTAGTAATATTAACCAAAAAATTGTTTACAGAATTGATTTTCAACTTAATAAAAAACTGAAAAAAATTCTGAAAAATTCAACTTAAGATTTACAAATTCAATAATTTATGTCTAAAAAGCCAGCCAAAAATATTTTTAATATTAACAAAATTTATTACTAATATCATTTTTTTTTCTGTTTAGATTTAATTAAAAGACTTTAAATTATATAAAGATAAATAATACATAGCTTCATTAAAAAAGTTTTTAGACAAATTAGCTTTAGACTTTAACATTTTTTTAGTTAAACAATTCTACTTATCATATATAATTTTGCTAATAAAGCTAAACTGTATTTTATATTCAAAAATAAGCTGTAAAACAGCTAAAACCAAATAAGAAAACTGTTTTTTTGATATAATTTTATATAAGACTATAGATAAAAAAACTTTATATCTAAATTTATTTTTTTCAAACTTGAGCCAGAAAAACTTTTAGTTAATAAAAAAATATCCAAATACCAATAAGCTTTGCCAGTTTTTGCAATTGAAATAAAAGACTTATTTATACTTAAAAAAACATTATTGGTTCTTGGATTAATTAAAATAACTACTGTTTTGTTTATATTTATTAAAATATTTATAATATCAAAGAATTTATTAATAATATTCAAAATATTTTGTATTGTTATTTTATATTTACCAATCTAAATTGTATTATTCACAAAAGCACCAATTACTAAATAAAAGATTAAACTAGCATTAAATTTAATTTTGTCAGTTTTAATAACAAATCTAAAATTCATTTAATATCTGAACATAGGTTTATTTTTTTTACTTTACATAAGAAAAAGTTGTAAAAAATTCCCTGAAAAAGAGACAAAAAAACTTTATTCTAATCAAGTTTATTATAAACTTTATAATTTTTAAACAAACTAAAGTCAATTATAATTCTATTTATATAATTATTGTGAATATAACCAAAAAATTTTATAAACTTATTACATATTTTCATTTAATTAAAACTGGTTTTTAAATGTGATTAACTCACTAAATTATAAGTTTTGCTTATGTCTTAAAGCACTAATCAGATTTTTCTACTTTTTTCCAAAGCATTTTTAATAACAAATTTAATAGTAAAAATAAAAAACTAAATTGAAATACTCTTTAAAACTAAGAAATTGTCTTTATATAAAATCTTGTATTTGTTAGAAATCTTAAAAATACAATCAAACAAAATCTAAAAAAAAACTTTTTTGTAGTTTTAATAAAAACAATAGATCTGGTGTTTATTAAAATGTTTTTTTATTTATATAGTTTTAGAATCATAAATATCCAGATTTTTTTTAGATATTAAAAATCAATTTAAACACTAAACACAAATTAAGTAAATATAATAAACAATTTAAAACAAATTTGTAACTATTTTTCCATATTTTATTAGAAATATTAGACAATTTAATAACTTTTTTATTAAGAAGATTTTTGATTACTAATAAAAACTTATTAAAACCAATTTATAATATTATATTAAAAAATATATTATCATTAACATACTTAAAAAATGCAAATTATTTCTGTTAATAAAAAAAAATAGTAGCTTTAACTGCATATTTTTTGGTCTAATTTTTCATAATTAAATTAATTCTACACTTGACCAAATTAAATTTTAAACTAGTTTACTATTATTAACCAAATAATTTAATATAACTTTTTTGAAAAGTTTTTTCAATACATTTCTTATTATTTGACTCTTATTATTAGCAAAAGCTTTTATGTATTAAGTAATAATAATTTTAATACAAAAATTCTCAGTAGTTTTAGATTTTAATATCTTATAAGACTTATAAATTTTTTTAAAACAAGTTAATAATTGTTTAATTAAAACTTTGTTATAATTATTATTCAAAAATTTCTTGAATTTTATTGTTTAGTTAGAATTTAAAAAAATTTATTTGTTAACTAAAGTCTAAAGTTCTTCTAAATTTTTAATCAGTATGCTTTTAAGATTTTTAACACCAGCAATTCTAGTCTGTAAAACTTAAAAAATATGATACTTTTAACCACCTTATTATTTTAATACCATGTTTTTGAAAAAGCAACATTAGCTATAAAGTACACTATTCTATTAAGCAACTGTTGTATTTTATTAAAGTCTGTTTTTTTTGGTAATTATTATTACAAGTAATTATTTGAAATGTTAGTACAAATAACAAACTCATAATTTGATGCTTAATTATTATAATGGTGTTAGTTTTTGAAAATTTTTGTGATCTGAAAGTTTTGGTGAAGTTTTTTATATAATGAACAGAGATTCAATAATTGTTTTTAATAGTCTTTCAGAATTGCAATTTCATCAATTTTTTTCTCAGCTTGGTGGCTGGCAATTTTCTAATAAGTAATTCTTAAATTCAAGTATCTACTCTCTTGTAGACATTTTTTATTAGACAATCTTTGATGTTAATACTCAATGCTTAATCTTTTTAATTAATTTAGCAAACAACAAAAGAAAATAAAATAAAAAAAAATAAAAAAATAAAAAAAATAAAATAAGAAATAAGTATTCTGTCAATAGTTATAATCAAGAGCTATTGTGTTAGCAGATTAAGTAATAGATAATAACATGAATTTAAAAAATTGAAAAAATATTTTATTGATATAATTTCATTCAATTGATAGCAATCATCTTTGAAAAGAAAAGTATTTAATAATTATGACCTGTAAGTTTAATTGACTCTAAGAGTTTAATTGATTAATTTTCTAGCTTTTGATACTACTACTATATATACATAATTTATGTTATACAAAATTTTTTGAATTCCTTATACAAGAATCCTGTAATTCTGGAATTTTGCAATTTTTCTAAGAAGAATCTTGGAATTCTACTTTTACTACATCTATTCTGATTGGTTAATTTATGTATTAATATTTAATTTTTATATTCTATGAATAACATTATTAAAGTTTTTAGCAGCATTCAAAGCAGCAGCCAACAACAAATTTTCAAACTTCTTCTAAACTTTCTTATTAATCTTACAAATTTTGTATTTTCATCTATTTTTAGTGAGTTGTTTATGTATTAAATTAAGTTAAAAACTAAAAAGTTTTTCCAAACCAATGTTTATTAATATAACAAAATAATTAATATTAAAAAACTCATCTGAACAGTAAACTTGTTAATTAAGAAACAAACTTTAAATACTATTATTAATTAAAACAAAATTAACACATTTTTTAATTTTCTTAAAATTAAATTATATAAAAAGCTTATATAATAAAAACTATTAAAAAAATTAAATAAACTTATATCTAAAAATTTTCTAAAACTTATACTATAACCAGAATTATTTTTATTGAATTTATTATTAAAAACCAAATATGTATTACTATTTAAAGCTTTAGTTATTATAAAATTAATATTATAAAACTCGGCCAATTTTTTTTTTAAAATAGCACTAATATATAACTCCAAAATAAAAATCAAAAAATAATTCTTAAATAGTAAACATGTTAACAAAAATTAAGTAGTAATCTTTAATAATTTGCATATATATTTAACAATATTATTGTTAATTATTACTACAATACTAGAACTCAGATAATTGAAGTTAATTTTCAAAGTAAAAACTTTAATTTTTTTAAATTTACTTATAATTTAAGAACAAATCTTATTTTTGTTTTTGTTATAATAAATACAGAATTACTCTTATTTTTATGTTAGCAAATAATATTCTCTTGATTAGCAGAATTGTTTATTTTTTTAATATTATATGTAGTAATTTTTTAAATAAAACTGATTATTGAGAAAAACAAAAACTTAAAACCAAACCAAAATTGTTTACTTTGGCCAAAAGTTCTAAAATTATATCTAATAATTTCTTTATATTATTTTTTAATTTTAAAAAACTTGATGAATTTAAAAGCATTGCTTCTATAACAGTTTTATTGTTAGAAATTATATCTATACTCTTATTTATTATTATATCTACTTTTTAATTTTGTAATAAAAGAGTTATTAACAACTAATATCTAGAATTAGACTGGAAAATTATTGGCTTAAATATATTTAATTTCTTAGTTAGCTAATCAATTTGTTTTACAAAACCAGCAAGACTGTGCTCAAAAACAATGAACTTATTATTTATTTCTAATATAACTGGTAGAAAAGACTTTACTTCTATAGAAAAATCAATTTTTAAAGACTTATTATACAGAAAAAGAGAGAAAAATAAGAAACTACCAACAATTTTTACTTAAAAAACTCGATCAAAAAAAACTAGATAAATAATGAAAGCTAAATATTTAGTGTAAATAATAGTAAGCCTGTTTTTATTTGCTTTTAAAAAAATTTTATAAAAAAACTACCTAAAAAAACTTTCTTATCATTAGTATAACTAATTAATATATGACTCAATTTCTTATACTTAATATACTTGGCCATATTTAAATAAAACTAATACAGATTGTATCTTTTAAAACTAATGTAATATTTATAATAGTATTTAGTAAGTTAGCAGAGTTAAAACAAATTACCACATATTTGGTTTAAGCATATAAAACAAAATAATAATTAATTACATATGTTTTTTTATCTATAAATTTAATAAAGTCTTAAATATTATGTGTATTTGTTCTTATTGACAATATATAAATCAGTGTTTTATTATAGTTTCTTGTGTCCTATGTTTTTTTGTTTATATTAGCTTTAGTAATTCTTATAGAATTTTTCTTAATTAAAATAGATCATTTTGCTATGATTAAATTAATATAATCAGATTACTCAAATTCAATTATAGCTTTTTGTTATATTTTTACTAATTGTATTTTAATTGACACAATTATCTTAAATTCAAATAACACAGTATATACAACTCCAACTAATGTTTTAATTGGTATTTTTTTAACTACTACAATTTAATTTAAATATTTAGCAAATTTTTTGAAATTGGTATTTACTAAGATGTTTATAGTTCTTGTTTTTTTTATTGCTTATACTAAGTTTAATTTGGAAATAAATAATATATAAATAATTTTAACAAATTTTAAGAAAATAAAAATTTCTTCAAAATCATTGATTTTAGAAAACAAATTTCCAATTATTTTTAACTTTTTTTAAGAAAACTTTTTTACTATAGCATCTAAACTAATATTAAAAGTAAAAAATTTTTTAACAGATATATTAACAAGATTTTTTAAAGAAAAAGACAGAATTACAAAAACATTTAAGAAAACATTATTTTTATCTTTACTTATAAACTTAATCTTTTTTAAAAATATGTTTAATGTTTTTTTGGTCATCAATTTAAGTTTCTTAAATGTTTGGTTTAGATTGTTTTTTTTTATTGTAATTTACATTGGAATTTTCCACTAAAAATTTTTTTTTATATCAATACTATTGAATTTAATAGTATTATTAGCTTTAAAATCTTAAGAACAATTAATTATTTTCTTGGCAAACAACTCTTTATTAACAATATTATCTTTTAAAACATTATATTTTCTCTTTTTTCTAGAAAAAACATTCTTATTAACAATATTAAAACCAGAGTTTCTGGTAGATTTCTTCATAACAGCAATATTAAAATCAATAATAGTCTTGTAATTAAATAAAAATAGTTTTAATTTATCAAATTAAATAGTATATAATAACAACTAAAAACTTTTTTATTAAAATTAAAACTTTTTGATAATTATTAGAATAAATAGATAACAAAAAAATTATTAAAAATAATCGAAATAATAATAAAAAAATTTAATTAAAACAGTAAATTAAATTTGTAAAAATTAATATACATAATTAATCTTAAAATTATAGCTATTTAATTTTTCCAAAGAATTTAAAAAAATAATAATTTTTTATTATTATTTTATGTTTTATTTACTTATTTTTAGAATTAATAATAAAATTTTAAAAATTTTACTTACAAAAATTGATTTGTTTAATAAATTTATAGTTAAATTTATTAGTGTTTTAAAAATTTTAATTATTTTTTTATTGATTATTAAAAATAAATACAAAATTTCTAATATTTTTAAAAAAAAAACTTCTTTCTCTTCTACATTCTAAATTCCCCAAAGAGCACGTTTTTGAAAGAAGTTTTTTTGTTTTTTGTTTTTTCTACTTGCTATATTTCACTATTTCTCTTACAAATAATCCATTTGTTGTGGACCTGGAAGCTGCTCCTGGCAGTAGTATGTTGAATAAGAAAGCTCCTGTTGGTGCTTTTTCTGGTTCTACTGGTGGCCCCTTCTCTCAAAAAAAAAGAGTTTCTCTTTGCCATATGATTTAGTCTGGTGATAAACATGAAGCTGTTTTGGCCAAATCTCATTCTAAAAAAAATCAATACTTGGATATGGAAAGTAATTTTGGTGACAGTATTGCTGATGACATATTGGCTGGTGGTGGTGATGGTTCTCTTCTCGGCTCAACTGCAATGACTCCTAAGGCAAAGAGGGTTAAGAATAATTTGGATTGTGGTTCCCCTCTTGGTTTCTTGGATTATAACATGGACAATAATGATGGTGGTCCCTTCCCTTTTTCTCTTGGTATCTCTCTGGACAGAATTTGGTTAGACCCTAAAATTATTAAGACTCAAGTAGAAGTAGTGATTAAGAAATCTTTCACTTTGGACATCAATCTTTCGGCTGTGGAAGGGAAATCGGTGACATTTAAAACTCAGGTCATAAGGAAATTGTTTTCACGAATCAATAGTTTTGGGGGGGCCACTATTCCCTCAAAATTTGAAAGGATCATCAGATTGATGTTTACTTCATCAGAAAGCATAGAAAAGACTGCCTCATTGGCCAGGGAAAATGACATCGTGGTAAACAGCGATCTTAAGAGACAAGAAATTCATTCAGATCGGGCTGTAGTCATCAAGGAAATTCCCATGGATATGCCAAAAGAAATGATTGTCACTGCAGTATCCGAGTTTGGAGAAATTAAGTCGATCAAAATCCAGTTGATTGGTTTATGGCAAAAGGCTATAGTAGAATTCACTGAATTAGAACAGGCTGTGTCTTTGGCTGCTAGGTGGTCCTTCCTGATTGGTAAAGACTTGGTTCGTGTGACTATGGCGGTGGGTGACCATAAAACTTGGGCATCTAGGGACCAGTTCAGGGCACTTTTGTTTACTTTGTCAGTGAGGACTATTGTTCATGATCTTGGAGATCTTCTTGAAGAGACTGGTGGGAAAACTTGTGTCATAAATCGGTCATTGGAAACTGGTAATAGGGTCCACTGTACTGTTGTGTGTTTTGATTCTGATGAAGTTTTGGAGTCAGCTTTTCGCACAGAACTGATCCTTGGTGGTGTAAAACTCTCATGGGCTAGGCTGGATTTGGTTTGTTGTGAACAGTATGGGAAGTTTGGTCATTCTGCCTTGGAATGTGATGCTAAGGTTGTGTCAGCTTTCAAATTTTCAAAGTTGTTTATAAGGCCTATCAACCCTGATACTCGTCTCCAGCTGGCCAAATTGTATGCGAAGAAGAATGTGCCAATCTCTTGTCTTGTTGTTTTTGGTGGCAAATCTTGGGCTCAAGTGGTCTCAGTTGCTTGGTTTTCATGCTGGTTCTGGTTCCAGTTCCCCACCTTCTAGTGATTTGAGTTCGGGTGGAGTACTCTTCCCTCTACCTGTGGTCAATTCTCCTTTAAGTGCTCGCTTAGTGCTTCTGGAATGCTCTGTAGAGCTTCTGTTTGAACAAATTTCGAATATTTTTTCTCATCTTGACAATATTAATTCGGCACCCTTGGCGCTTTCTTCTCAATTGGCTCCTTCTGTGGTAGTTCCTCAGTCCCCAACCTCTGTTCCTCTTGTGGTTACAAACTCTGACTTGGATTTTGACATGGCAGTTGATGATCCTGTTGTCCAGCCTACTTCTTTCTCTCCAGGTGTTACTGGTTTGCTATTGGGTCCGAGTAGTTCCAAAGTCCTGACTTCCAAAGTTGGTGGTCTGAAATCAAAGCTGGTTGCCCTCGACATCTCCGTTGGTTCGATTTTAGCTAAGTTGGATCAGTTATGTGCTGGCTCAGATTCTTTGGTTATCTCTTCATCACAATGACCAGTTTTATTTGGAAAATTGCCACATGTAATGTTAGGGGAATGAACAATTCTGCAAAGCAGGAGAACATTTATTGCTGGCATAAGGAATCTTGTAGTTCGATCTCGATTGTTATGGAAACCAAGTTGTGTTCCAGTTCACAACCATGGATCATGAAAAAGTTTGAGGGTGTCTGGGTTTTTACATCTGGTCTGGATGTTGGGTTTCGTGGGGCTGGTGTGGCTATTTTTGTGAACAATTCTCTGGCTTGTCATGTTTCCAAAGTCGAGAAGGTGAAGGGCAGAGTTCTTTCAATTCACTTTTTGTTTAAGAACAAGCTTTCTGTGTCTGTCATTGGGCTTTATGTCTGTGTGTCTGGTGGTGACCGTTTTGCTCAGACTTCTGTTATTAATTCATTCATTGCTGATACTATTAATAGAAGTTTTTTTGTTGTTTTGGGTGGGGACTTCAATGAAAACAATTCAGTCAAGAGGGTGAGTCTTAGAAAATGTTTAGGTTTGGGTTTAGTTAATGTTTTTGGTGGTTACTCTCTAGTTAGGATTCCTACTTGGAACAATTCAAGAGGCATTAACAAGATTTTGGATTATATTCTAGTTAGTGACTCTTTGATTTTAGCAGTTGTGGATCGTGATGTTGGTTCTGTTTCGGAATTTTTTAACACGGATCACTTGGCTGTGTCAATGTCTATTGGGTTGGGTGGTTTTTTGAATGCTCATTTGAACAGCATCCACAAGCACGCTAATAAGGATCACTAAGATTAAGGATGCTGATGAGAAAAAGTGGGCACATTTTAAGGACCTCTCTGAGTGTGTGCTTTTGGATTCTCTGAATAGGTTCAAGATGGCTGAGGATGGTGGCAACTTGGATGGAATGTGAAGGATGCTAGCTGATGCCATAACTGCTTCTGCTGAAAAAAATTTTTCGAGACATTGGTATAGTGAATTTAATTGTGCTAAGAATAGACTCTCTTCTAAATTTTCCAGGTTGGAGCTTTTGGTTGCCAAGTTATTGAAAGTGCTGAGACGGAATGATACTTTGGGCTTTGATTGTCTGGCTGACACTTGGCTTAAAGTTGACCCTTCTGAAGCTTCCAAAGTTTTTGGTATGATTGGAGATAGTGTGAGTTCTGCTGGCTTGATAAATCATCTTTCAAAGGTTAGGAAGCAATATAGAAAGTCCAAATATTGTGAATCTGAGATGGCCAAAAGATCTGCTATCAGAGATGCAATTGATAAGTGTATGGAAAAGTTTGAAATGGACAAAGATAGGATGATTTGGAGCATCTTGGAGCAGCCCTTTTGCAAAGTTGTTCTGAACCATTTGGTTGTTGGTGATTCTCTTATTTTGGAACCTGATGAAGTGAAGCTCAAAATTGATGATATCATAGTTAATTGGACCAGGAAGCGGAATGCTCTTCCTGCCTTGTCTGGTCCCTGGGCACAACAATATGCCCCTTTGGCTTATGTTAATGATAGTGCTTTCAGTCTGGTTATGTGTGATATTACCATGTGTGAGATGTCTTCAGTTATAAGCAATCTTCCTAATGACAAAGCTGCTGGTTTGTCTGGTATCACCAATGAACTTTAGAAACACACTGGCTGTTTGGTTTTGGAGTATTTGTTGTCTTTGCTGAACTTTTGTTTGTGTTTTGGTAATGTTTCAGTCCATTGGAAAGAGGCCTGGGTGTCCATGATTTCTAAGCCTTATGATTGGGATGGTGTCTTGTCGAATACACAACCTATTGTATTGATTAAGATGGCCAGAAAGATTCTGTCAAAAGTTCTCTCAGACAGGATCTCTTTTGCTTGTAGTAGGTTTGATGTCTTTTGTGGTAACAACTTTTCTGTTCTCAAAGGCACTTCCACTCAGTCACCAATTTCAGTTGTGGGTTCAATTGTGGAGAATGCTTTGCAAAAAGACTGCAAACTTTGGCTAGTTCTTCAAGACATGTGCAAAGCATATGATTCTGTTGGTTGGCCTTATTTAGAAACTAGTTTATGTTATATCAAAATGTGCAGCAAGTTTATCAAGTTTTTTGGCAACATTCACAACAGTCACTTCAACAGAGTTATGACAGATTTTGGCCTTTCTGATGAATATGAAGTTCTTGATGGTTTGGATTAGGGCAAAGTTTTCTCATCTCTTCTATGGAGAATTTTTTATGACCCTTTGTTATGTGAAGTTGTGAGACAAGATCATTTGTGTGGTTATTGGATCAATTTGAACTTTGTGTCAAAGACTGGAAGGATTGAGACTAGTAGAGATATGACCTCTTTTTTCATGGCTGGTGCCTTTGTTGATGACACTATTTGGGTGAGAAATGGGCAAGCCTCTACGCAGCACATTTTTAATGTGGCCAGTGAGTTTTTCTTCATCAATGACATTAACATAAACAATGAGAAGATGGTTGCCATTCCTATTAACAAAAGAGTGGGGGTTCCTGTTTTATCCATCAATGGCCAGGCTATCACTGTTGCCAATCCTAGTGTGAGTCATCGATATTTGAGTATTTTCTTGTCCACCAATGATTTGTCTAAGCCAAGTCTTGCCAAAGCCAATTCAGATATTAAGTTCTTTTCAAATATGGTTCTCCAGAAGGCTGTCTCTGATAAACAATTCTCTTATCTGGTTTCAGCTGTTTTGCAGTTCATAGTCAGTTATCGAATGCAGTTTAGTTTTGTTTTCAAAGTTGTTTGTCTAAAATGGAACATTCTAATTAGGAGAGGTCTTAGGTCAAAAGCCAATTTGCCAAGAGACTTTCCCAATGAGGTGTTACACCACCCCTCTCTTTATGAGCTGAAATCTTTTGAACAGTTGCAAGCTGAATGCAAGACAGCTTTCGTTGTGCAGTTTGTGAATTCTTCTGGAATTCTTGGCCAACTGTTCAAACATTGAATTTTGGATTTGCAGGTTTTGTGCTGGGCTCTGTTGAATCCTCTGCAATATCCTGTTAAGCTAAGAGTGAACACTTCAAACAATTTTCTAGCAGGTGTGGTTTGTATATTTCTTGACAACAAGCTGTTTTTGGATAACAGGCTTCCCTGTGTTTTTCGCTCTCCTGGCCGTTTTCCAATATCATTAGTATTGGGTGATCCTTTGTATTTCAATGTGGTTTGCTCCTTGAAAATTGCTGGTGTAGCGTATGATGACCAACTTCTGGACAAAAATGGTTCTATTGTTAGTTGGCATATATTTTGCTGATGGAAAAGACTTGGTTCTAGAGGCCTCGTGCCTTTATGGTTTTTGAAGGCCTCTGCTTACTTGGGTAATTGTTTGCATGCTCCTCCTCCTGCAAATTTAGCTTCTGTTTATGTTAATGTTTTGGATTTGACATCTTTTGCCGACATTTATGAAGAGATTCATAGATTGTGGACTGATGAGATTGATGTTTATACTGACAGTTCTCTTAGAAATTTGGGTATGTTTCAGATGGTGTGTGGTGCTGCCGTTTATTTTCCTGGCTTGAACAAAGGTTTAGGAGTGGAGGTACATGGTGTGCTGTCTTTGACCCTGGCTGAATTACAGGCTGTTGCCCTGGTTTTGTAGTGCATTTCTGTCTCTGTTTTAGTGGCTTTGCACATGGATAGTCAAGTGGCTATCGATGCATGTGTGGCTGAATTGGGTCTGTTACAGCCAGATTGTCGCAATAATTACTGAATAAAAAGGCACCATGTGGTTAATTTGATTGAATCCAAAGATCTGACTGTCTGCTGGATTAAGATCAAAGGTCATGCTGGCATCGCTGGTAATGTTTTGGCTGACGTTCTTGCTGAACAGGCTGTGTATTCTGGGGTCTCTCTTCAGTCAGGATTAATTGTAGATATGTGGTTGCTGATGGCAAACCAGTTTCCAGTAATGCCCACCATTTTGTATGTGACATTTTTTGTTCTATTTGCAAACTTCAGTGGGAGGTGGGTCCCAGCCAAGAGATTGTGTCTTGTTTGTTTGGTCTGGTTGTCGATTGGAATAGTAGCACTCTAGTTTGGCACCCTGACTCTCATATGCTCTCTGGGAGTACGTGTCGAGCCACTGCTGCTCTTCGTACGTACTTTATGAAAGCTGTTCATTTCAGGTTGCCTGTAGCTGTTCGAAAAAGGTTGTATAATAAGGATTACCCTGGTGTGTCTTGTCTGTTTTGTGATAATGTGGAACTCCCCGATCATGGTTTTACTTGTGTTAAGGATGCTTCTGTGCAGTCAGATATTTTGGATGATTTTGGTGATTTGTGGAAGACTCTGATGGGTTCTAATCTACTGTCATCATCTTTTGTACTGCGAGATCTCTTTCTGGAGGTGTTTGATGTTAGGTTGTATTCAGTTTTTTGCAAGGGATTTGTTCTCAAGAGTTGGATGGATGAGGCCACTGTTTCTCTTGATGACAAAAAGAAAGTGGCTGTTGTGGTGGTAGATTTCATCCATTATTTGGCTAAGAATTATAGGACGAATCTCTGGCTCTTTAGAACTAAGTTCAGATCTGACATAGAAAGAAGTGGTTTGATTGGTGATGATGTTGTTGTGGCTGGTGCTCTTGGTGTTGGTGCTCTGCCTTATTGGTGTACTAGATTCTCTTGATGTTGGTTTCAGTTTTAGGGGTAAGTTCTTGTTTTTGTCTGATGCTGTTCATAGGGTTAGTGCTTTGATAAGTGTATAGTGTTGCCTTGATTGGCTCAAATGGCCGGTCACATGTAGCAAATGCGTAAACCATGTTTAGTTGGCTACTTTTCTTTGTAACTTATTCTAAACTTTGATTGGGCTGCACTTGTTAATAAATAAATAAAAAATAAATAAATAAATAAATACCAAAATTTTTTTAAATTAAAAGTATTATTATTATTATTTTGTTGTTTAAAAATTCAAAAACTATAATATATGTCTTTTAAATAATAAAAATAATAATTTAATAATTTTGTAAAAAATATAAAGTATTAATATAAAAGTTATTAAATTTAAATATAAAGATATGTTTAAAATAAAAAATTAAATAAGCATTTAAATAAAAAATTTTTAAATACTTAAATAAAATAGTTTTTTTAATTTATATTGCTTAATATAAGTTTAAATTATTAGTTATATATAAAAAATGTGTAAGTAATATTTTTGTTACATATTTTAAGTTTTAATTAAATTATATTTAATTTTTTCCAATTTTAAAAGTTACAATTATTTTTACTTTAAAATAATAAAACAAATTTTATTCAATATTAAAATATATAAAACAATAATAATGTCAATTTAACAAAACAAAAATAATTTAATGAATATTGCACAATACAATAATTATTAAAGAAACAATTATATTATATAGACATACGGCAGGGGTAAAAACTCTAATTATCATTATACTGATAAATCAAAGATCTGAAACGTCATTGACACGAACCAAACATATATTAGGCCATATCTTCCCAAACCATAACAAACACGCAAAACACCATGGCTAGTGTCGACAAAATCGAACATCAATTAGAGGTGGCTACGACCGAGTATAGGAGATGCGTGGAGGAGCTGAAGCAGAAGGGTGAGAAGCTAGAAAAGTTAATGGAAGGTGAGAAGGAAGATGAGTTTGAAAAGGAAGATGAGTTACGTGAATTGAAGAAGAATTTGAGACAGGAGAAGTACAAGAACGAAAACGAAAAGCAT